>SNQJ01S0140602.1:0-11429 GCA_010110895.2 Picea sitchensis
CTAGAGTTCACCAATACCTTCCATACCTTGTGCACCAAGCTAGGTATCAAAGACTCTGAACGACATTTGGTTCTGAAATACTGTGGGGCTCTACACAGATACATCCAAACTGAAATGGATTTTCTGAACATCTCATCACTTGGTGCTGCTTATCGATATGTTGTTAAGATTGAGCATAAATTTAAGCACCAGAACAAACGGGAGTTCGAGTTTGAGAATCTACAAAAACCAAAGTATGAAAAAGACATCCCTAACAAACAGTCTCCCGAAAATCAGTCCAAGCCATGGGAAAAGAAGGGTCAAGGGAAGACAAAGAAGGACACTGGAAAATGGTGTGATTTCCACAAAATCCCCTAGCACAACACCGATGAATGTCGCTCAAAAAAGTCATCGGTGGCCAAGATCAAAGACAAGGAGCCGAACCCTAATTCAGAATCTGATTTTGAAAATACTAGTAAATGAAAGATCGTTGACACATACCCCACTGCTATTGTCGCGACCACAACAATTCAACCAGAAGAACCAACAGATCCTGAAGAGGGGGAGCACCTTTTTCATTCACATATGTGGGTGAAGGGGACCCCACTGCATTTTATTTTTGATAGCAGAAGCCAGAAGAACCTCATCTCAACAGAGGTCATCAAATAGTTGGGATTGTCGACAATGCCACACCCGCAGCCATACAACATCGGGTGGCTTCACCAAGGACGAGATCTATGTGTTAGTCAATAGTGTTGATTATCATATGGCATCCAACCCTTCAAGGATGAGGTATTATGCGATGTTTCCCTAGTGGATGTCTGTGATGTCCTCTTGGGCCAACCATATATGTGGAGACGCCATGTTGTTTATGAGTCTCGACCCCGTAGTGTCATTGTTACTTTGGGGGGTCATATCTATAGAATACCAGAGGTAGTTCCAACTATTGTTCCACCTAAACAGTTCTGCAAGGTAGTATCTCATACTTCAAAATTCAACTTCTTCACAATTTGTTCAAAAGGGGAACAGAAGGACACTGCAACCGCTACAGTCTCGCCCCGAGCACCTTCTATCCAATAGAAGTAGGTCGACAAGATTGTAGCAAAGTGTAAATATTCCTTCTACACACAGGAATATCATGTAGCCATACTAGCTAAAAAGGTCCAACCCTTCCAGCCACATGTTCGTGACAACCTTCAACAAGCTAAGCAGCACAACTTCTCCAACAAGGCAAGCAGCTCATCAAGATGCAGATTCAACAAACGCTTTTCCCTCTCCCTCAGGCACTCAACATAATGGATACCATTGCTTCCTAAGGAGGGAGGATTGATCCAGGTGTATATCAGTGGCCACCCACCTTTTCCAACTGACTCAAAACAGTTTTCTGGCAATTTTGGTAATTTACTATTTTTAGCAGTTTTTAACTTCCGGGGCCATTTTGAGGGCCTAAATGAAGGTTTTTCAGGATAGATCTTCTCAATGATAGTTGAAGGCATGATTGAGCCCCCAAAATGAATCTCATCGACGATACCTTTCCAACGGGCTATCATGCGCCTAAAACATAGATCATATGCAAAAGTTACGATCACGGGAAGTTGATGTACTAACTTACCCAAACGGGGCCCACATGACTTTTGGTGCTTCATCTCCTAGGGTTAGGTTTTTGGATGTCTAGGGTTTTTGGAATTCCCATTTCTTTTAAAAATGCCTTCAGAGCCTTATTGTAATCATCTTCTTGTGAATATGAGTAGATGTCACATCTCTTCTCAGAGATAAGCTACCACCATTCTAGCGAGTCTTTCACTCTGTATTTTTACAGTCTCTATACATTTATTTCATTAATAGAAATCATGTATTACTGTATATTTGTGCTTATGGTTACATCTCTGATAGATTTATGTTATATTATTGAATATCTGCGATATCCCTGTGCATTTCTTTATTATATCTCTACTCTCATTTCGTGCTGAAAATAATCTGGATCAGTAACTTCACGTTGTTGAGATTCTTTCACAGGGTTCAAGGGAAATACTTCTTCTTTGTCTGGGGTAGGTGCTCCATTCTTCTATGAGTCTTCTTGTGTTCTTTCAACTTCGACATCCAAGTTTCTGGTTTTAAATAGCTTTGATATGTTCTCCTGTTCTTCAATCAAGTGTGTTATCCTCCTAGTCATGAAATCTTTTAATTCTTTCTTCTTTTGTTCTAAGACTTCCTGTTATTTTCTTCTGGTCTGATTTCTCTCAATCTAGGGTTTTCCTAATAACATAGAAAATGGGATTTTTTTCTCAATAAATTTAACAACCTCAAAATCTTCCTCTGTCGTAGTTCCATGAGCACTCATAACTATCTGGGTGAGTCTTCCACATAGGGTTATCATCTTTCCTCTAAATAATCCTATTCCTCCTAATGAAGGAATCATAGCAGGCTTTCCTAAAATTTCCCAGGTTCTTTCTGTCATAATATTCACCTGTGTTTCCTCATCTAGAACATAATCTATGTCGAAGTCTCCTATTCTTGTTTCTATGCACTCTTTTTCATTGAAGATCTCTAATAAGTTGATATTTCGGTGATCATTCAGGGTTTCTTTCATTTGCAGTAATATAGTCTCTGATTCTTTCTGGGTTTCTGTCCTCGTCTTAGTTTCTTGATCTTCCTCAGGGTTTTCTTATCTCATATTCATTCTTTCAACCTTAGAAATCATTCTAGGGAAATCCAAAACTTCATGATCCATAGCTTAACAACAAAGGAAACTAGGTCTTCTACCAGGGCATTGCTTAGAAATATGTCTCGGTCTTCTGCAATTATAGAAAAGGGTTAATCTTATTTTAGTTTGGAATGATCCCCAGCCTTTCCTGTACTGCACACTAGGATCATAGTAGCTAACCTGCAAAAAATTCTTTCTAGGTTCCTGTATCCATTTATTAGTCCAAACATTCTTTCTCTGCATAGGAATAACATATCTTTAATTATTTCTATCAGATCTACTCATATCAAACCTTCTTTCATCTAGTTGTGCCCTACTTTTCAAGCTAGGACAAAATTTATCAAACATACCTAGATCCATACTTTTGAAACAAAAATTTTCCACTTATCTTTCCTTTTTCAATCAAAACTCTTCACTGTTCTTACCTTTAACAAAGCATAAAGCCTTCAGATCTTACCTCTTTTCTTCATATCTTAATTTTCTTCTTAGCACAGAGCTTCACAAGTTAAGTAGACTATTGCGCACTAAAGCAACATATCTATGCATGGAGCTTTCTTTTCTTCAGTTCCCAGCAATCATAGTTTCAGGTCCCGGCAATGGAACCATTTGTTGGCACAGGGATAGATCCAAGGTTCAACGCTCAAGAGTGCACCAACAAAACCTTAACTACCGGCCCTTTCGGAAACACCTGCGAAGCAGATGAAGTCTCACCCAAGGTAGAGGCAGGGGTGGTTGCAGGACTCTGATGTCTACAACCTTAGCTGGGACACGGATCTATGATTACAACACCTTAACAACGAACTTAGCAGTTACAGATCATCAATATTTAACCAGTATCTACTTCGCGGATAAAACCCTAATTACAGAGCATCGCAGTTTTCACCCAGATCTAGTATATTCAAGCACTAAAGGCATTCACATAGGTTAGATATAGCATTCATCCATATTATTAAGCACAAATCATTAACATATCTATCTATCATTCATCTATATCAAATCACTTAAGCAAGTAAACACATCAATACATCGCACAAAGCATAGAAACACAAGATATACATGGTTCACCCCCAGCTTGGGGCTACGTCCATCAACTCTTCTTTTCTTTTATTATCTCCAGTTAATCAACTACATGCACAGAGCCACAAGATCCTCCTCTGCATAGGAAAGGAGATCTGCGCGCACCTCACCAGATCCTCCTTCCCTGAGCTAGGTGACATCAGAAAGCTTCTACTCAATCTTTTACAGTCTCTTGCAGTTAGCCTTGCAAGTCTGACACAGTATGCACAAAGCATGTACATTATCACTTGCACTTAGCACTTGGTATCACACACTTGTACCTTTGCACTTAGCATACATACACCCTTTACTTACATCGCCTATATTTCTATTTATACATTACAAAAGAGGCCTAAACATGGGTAAACCCATGGGCCGACATCCCCATACCCGTTACATAAGATGAAAACCCAAAAATCCCTAAAAAGGGGCCGAGATACCACAATATCTGCTTTGACCTGCACTCCGCCTTCGACATCTTGTCAAAGTCCCAAAAGTAGGTCAAACATGACCAAGGATCCTCAAAACTTGGTCAAGGGCCAACAGGTAGCAAGTGGGTGCTCAAGAAGAAATCTAGCATTGTAGGTCAAGTCAAGAAATTCAAAGCTCGACTAGTAGAAAAATGGTATTCCCAAGTCGAGGGAGTCGAATTCGGTGATATTTTCTCTCATGTTTCAAAATTAACTTCCATTAGAGTAATAATGTCTCTAGATGCAACATTTGATCTTGAGATAGAGAAAATGGATTTGAAGACAACGTTCCTACATGGGGAGTTGGAAGAAGAATCTACATGAAACATCCTGAAGGATTTGCAGTAAAGGGAAAGAAAGAGATGGTGTAAAAATTGAAGAGATCCCTTTATGGTCTAAATCAATCACCAAGGACATGGTACCAAAATTTTGAGACTTACACCCTTAGTTTAGGATTTTTTAGAAACAAAGCTAATCACTATGTGTATTCCAAGAAAGAAGGTGTTCATTTCATAAATGTAGCTTTGTATTTCGATGACATGTTGTTGGTTGAAACGACATGGATGCAATAAAGGAGGTGAGGATGAAACTATCCTCCAAGTTCAACATGAAGGATCTCAATGCCGCTAACTTCATTCTAGAAATGGATATTAAGAGATATCAGACAATTAGAAAACTTTGGTTAAATAAGAGGAAGTACGTTGAAACAGTCTTAAAGTGTTTCAAAATGCAAGAGTGTAAACCGGTCAAAGGTACCTATTCTTGTAGGGGTAAAACTAACTATTCATTAGTGTCCAAAGACACGGGGAGAAATATAGGACATGGCACATGTTCCCTATCCTAGTGCTATTGGTAGTTTGATGTATGCACTGGTATGCACTCGACTAAATATTTCCCATGTAATGGGAGTATTAAGAAGTTACGTGTCGACATCTGGGAAAGAGCACTAGAATGTTATCAAGGGAGTGCTCATGTACTTGCATGGCACAATACAGTATGCAATTTGTTACCAAGGGAAACCTGAAACTAACAAGGAAGTGAATGTACATGGCTTTATCTACGCTAACTAGGCTAGAGATCTTGATCGAAGAAGGTAAACCAATTTATATGATTTTAGAATGTTCAGTGGAGAAATCAGTTGGATGAGTAAGAGACAAGCAGTAGTAGCCTTGTCGACATCATAAGTTGAATACATGGAAGCCACCCATGCAAGAAAAGAAATAGAATGGTTGCATAGATTGTGTTCAGGGATTGGGTTTGCACATTAATATATGAGGATAAATTGTGATAGTAGAGCGCAATTTTCTTTGAAAAGAACCCAACTTACCATTATATGAAAAATCATATTAATGTACAAAACCATTTCTTAAGAGACATGGTGGAAATAAAAAAGGTGTCATTAGAGAAGGTAAACACTTTGGAAAACATAGCAGACTCTTTGACCAAGTCTATGAGTGTTGTGAATTTCTCTTGGTGTAGAAAGGCAATGGGCATTGTTTCCCTGGGTCAATGAACATAAATTCAGGCTTTGATTCTACAAATAAAACAACAAGTGGGAGAATGTTGGGGATGTTATAGTCTTTTTAGTGGATATTCAGTCAAGCAAGTGGCTAGTCGAGGATGATCGACTGCGAGATGAATCGAATGATGGTTAAGTCACATCGATGGTCGACAGATGGTCAATGAGATGGCTCGACTGGAGGTCGACTAGTATCCAACATGAAGTCAAAAGGCTAACTGACTGGAGATCGACCGAATGGTTGATTTCATATCCGACTAATATTCAACTGGTGTACAACTGGTGGTTGAAACCCATAATAGAATCCTGAGATTCACAGGATCACATCCAATCGTCTTCATGGATTTGTAACCATTTTGGGTGCCACAAATTAGGGTTTTACATGTTGTGGATTCTATAAGTAGTGCATTGTGTAATACTGACTAGGGCTAGGATATTGATAATATTATTCCTCGGTAGAGAGAGTCGTGAGTTTGTAATGGTCATGAAGATGTAAGACAAATGGTTGTAGTGTTGTTCTTGTGGTAAAGAAGGAGAATAGGATGATGAATTGTGTCTTATGAGTGGACCAAGGTCAATCATGTAACTCTTTATTCATTGAATGAATAAGACAACACTGAGTGAAAGTCACTCAAGGAATGTTGGTTTTCTCAGTTAAGGAATGTTTGTTTTCCTAGTTAAGGGTTTCCAGGATAAATCTTTTTGTACTGTGTCTTTGTCATTGATTATTTTCCATTTAATTCAATTTACTCTCTATTGTTTGGTTTAGTGTTTCTAACCTCCCCCTCCCCTCCCACACACACATTATAATAATGGTAAGTTTGTTAGCATCACGACAATTTAAGGGAATTTGGAGAATTTTTTTTGAATTCTATAAAATATAATTGAAAATTTCAATTATATATATATATATATATATATATATATGCAATTGGGTTTAGTCTCAGTGGTTTCTGTTGAGGGGTGTTTTCCCTCCACCTAGGTTCAATTCCCGCAAGTGACTTGTTGATCTTTTAAATGTGCAAGATATTGAAAAAAGCCTCGACTTCCTACAAAATCAAAAATTATTTACCTGTGATACCATCCTTGAAAACACGTAATTTACCCCTATTACCATCCTAAAAAACACCTGGATTTCTCCTTAAAATCAACCATCTCATTAATTATATCACAAGTAACTTACTTTGAGGAAGTACATATATCTCTATCAATGAATTATTCATGGTAAAGTACATATGCTTTCCCTTTATTTTTTAAAAATATATCTAATTTATCTCTTGAAAATTTGAAGATTAATTATCTCATAACCACATTAGGAAATCATGCACTTAAATGTGGGCCAACAACAACCTCCATTATTAACTTTTACAAATTTTTCATAATGAATACAAATTGAAATTTTAAAATTTGAGAAGTCACCTCATAGAGTGGCTAAATAATAATCTTTATTATTAATTTTTTCTTTTCAAGAATTCAAAGGAATTGTTTTAATAATAATAATAATAATAATAATAATAATAATAGTAGTAGTAATAGTAATAATAATAATAATTTATTTTTAAGGTCACGGTCAAGCCATACACCAAATTAGTGTATGAGACCCTCTTCGCCCAACAATTTCACTAGTAAAGTTTACAGAGATATACATACCCTACTCCCTTTAGATTTGAACTTGTAACCTCAAGAAGAAATATAAAATTGAATTTAAAATTTTTACAAACATCAATTTAAAATTTTATATCAATAATTAAAAATATAGTTAATTTAAAAAAAACAATTTAAAAATTTCATACTAATAAATTTAATTAAACATAATTTTCAAATTAAATAAGATGTGTAATAAAACACTCCATTCCTAATAAAACAAAATGAAATAAAATGTACTCCATTCTAATAAAACAAAAATTATCAATAATAAAACAAAAATTATCAATAATATGAGTTAAGATGTTTCGGCCCATTAAAACAATGAATTCATTCAAATATAAGGAATACTTAAAAAAAAATCCAATCTAAAATTTGTATTATATATTTTTTAAATTTATATTATATATTTTTTAAATAAAGTTGTTAATTTTTAACTATCATTAAATTAATAATCATGAGATAACAAAATTATATATAAAACAAGTGGACTTATAGAAGCAAAAAGGTTGGGCAAAACAATTGAATATAAAGATATGTTGATTTGGGTTATAGTAAGTTCTAATACCCATAAATATGATATGCTTAGTAAAACTCCAAGATTAAAAGGGTTTGGAATATTTATAAATGAAAACCCCATTTTGTAAGATCATGTTAAATTAAGGAAACAATTTCAAAAGGTAAAGGAAGCCAGAAAGGAAGGAAAATTGGGAATAATTAGAAACTTAAAAACTATTACTAGGGATAGAGACCAAAAGGATAACAATAGATAACAATTTGAGACACTTCAAATCATTTCTTGGAACTCTCGAGGTTTTCCCTGGAACAAGAACCCTATATTAAGTTGGATCCCAAGTGAAATTGATATTATATTTCTGGGTGAAACTTGGGAGCATGAGGTATCTAAGGTCCCTAGCATAGATGGATTTATATTGTGGTATGCATGGAACAAGAAATCCTCCCATAGAGTGGTTGGAGATATAGCTTGTTACATAAGAACAAACACTTCTCCTCACACTCGTCTTCATAAAAAATTCCCTCTCAATGAGTTCATTTGGATGGAGATTTCATATATCAATGCTAAGAAGATGTGTATAGCAATTTGTTATTTTGCATCTATTAATTCTACCTTTTATAAAAAAAACAATCTAGATAAAAATTGTCCCCATAAAATCTTACAACAAAATATTTACAGTCTGGAAATTGAAGGTAGAATCCTCTTGCTAGGAAACTTTAATGCTAGAATTGCAACTAATCAAGCTCTTATCTTAAGAAACAATTTCAACCCTAATTCTTTGTGGCTAGATGAGGACCTTATTTTAGCTAATAGATACAAGAGAAATTTGGAAGACTTGACCGAGAATTTATATGGTATTGAGCTAATCAAGCTTTACAATTCTCAAGATCTAATCATTTGCAATGGTCTATTGAAGTGGCCGAAATCTAATTAGATGACTTGTATCTATGGGCTAGGGAGTAGTGTTCTGGATTATGTGATGTTGGATATCCCTTTTTACAACCAAATGGTAAATTTTGACCTTTTAAATGACCATGAGCATGACTCTGATCATAGAACTTTAACCCTAACTCTAAAATTTATCATGCACAAAAATTCCCTTGAAAATAACTCTGGTAACCAAAGGTATCTACTTTTTGACACAAATAAAGTCAATCTCTTCTTGAAGGACTTAAACACTGAATTAAATATTTTATCATATAAGAACAATATTGAATACACCTATCATAATTTTACAACATCCATCTCTAACTCCATAAAAAAATTCTCTATCGAAGTGTTTTGTAAAAATAAGAACATAATTTCCAACCCTTGGTATGATAATGATTATAAACTAGCTAGAAAATACATTAGGGATGCCTCTAATGAATCCTTGATATCTGATAAGATTAATAGATACAAATCCCTAATAAAAGGAAAAAAATACTACATAAATAGAAAGCAAGAATTTTTTTTGCACCTTTCTAATCTAGATCCAAAGAAATTTTGGAGGCAAATTATGACTCGTAAAAATAAAGAAAATGATATGATTCCCTTGATAGGTTGGAATTCCTACTTTAAAACTCTTTACGAATCTCGTAACGTTCTAGACAAAATTCCAAAAGTTTCTATAGAAGATGATGTTTTTCCTATGGAAGACACAAAGTTTGGGGTTAAGTGACTTGCAAATAGGAAAGCTAAGGACATGGAAGACTACCAAGCTGAAATATTAAAAATTGGAGGGTCTATTATAATCCCTCACATACAAAATCTCTTCAATTTAACAGTCAAGAAAGGCTTCCCTAAACCTTGGAATCAAAGCCTCATTGTAGCTATTTTTAAATGTGGGGATAAAAGTAATTGCTCCAATTACAGGACCATTATGATTAGCCTCATTTAATCCAAACTATATGGAATTATTTTGGAAAAGAAGATAAGCATATGGCTAGAAAGCCATGGAAAAATAGATAAAGGTCAGGTTGGTTTTAGAGGTTATCATTCAACTATGGACCACCTTATCATGGTTAGGATCATTGTAGAGGAGTCTCGCAAAAATAAAATCAATCCCATTTTTGTTTCATTGACTTTAGGAAAGCTTTTGACACTCTGCCTAGGACCAACCTTTGGAATAGGTTAGAAGAGCTAAAAGTTTCATCCGGGCTTAGAGCTACTACAATAAGGTTGTATACGAACATTATTTCCAATTTTAGGAGCACTGAGGGTTAGTCGGAATAAATTAACTACAATATAGGATTCAAGGAAGGTTGTCGCCTATCCCCTACCCTTTTTGGAATTTACATTAATAAGTTAGAAGATTGTTTGGAAGCCGCAAGTTGTGTTGGACCAACTCTTGCTAGTATAGTAGTCATCCTTCTTCTCTATGTCGATGATATTGTTAGGAAAGGAATCCCTACAACCTTAGTAAGTAGCTTAGAATACTTAAGGACTTATTGTCTAGTACAAGTATGACTATGAAAACTGACAAAACGAAGGTTATGATCAATAAATCCAACAAGATCAATTACGATACTTTTGAATATGAAAACAATATATTGGAGGAAGTGCTTTCATACAATTATCTTGGAATTGATATTCATCACAAGCTAAATTGGAACTATAGAATTAAGAAAAGGATAAATGGAGGGTGGAAATATTATTATGGGCTTGAAAATAATTGTAAATTAACAAACCTTTGGCTATGGGATGAGAAAAAGTTCTTCTTTGAGACTCTTGTCAATCCTATTATCTTATATGGATGTGAATTTTGGGGATTCACTATCTCTCGTGGAGAAACATAGAGCATATCCAAAAGAATTTTCTAACTTATAATCTCAAAATTAATGACAATACATCATATTCTATCCTCCTCATAGAAGCGATCATTTCCCCCATTGAGAGCACATCTATGATTAGGTACTTAATGTAAAAGAATAAGATAAAAAAACATAGATGACAAGAGGCTCTCCAAAATTGCTTCAGATTCTAGCCAAATTCACCAACGACTCAAGGGGATGGCATAATGATGCCAAGTCTTGGCTAAATCATTAGGGAATAAAAGAAGAAGTTATTCTGCAGAATACTCATGATATTTAAAATATTGTAGAAGCTAAATTTAAGGAGAATCTATGGTGAGACAAAAAATTAGAGGATAAAAGAAAATTAAGATATTTTCATGAGGTGGTTAAACTTAATCTTGAAGATCAAAAATATCTTTGTGTTTTCACCAACTTAAAGAAGAGAAGATCAATATTGTTAAAATAAGAACTAATTCTCGTGAGGTGCATAGTGGAATTTGGCATTGGGAAATCCCCAAAACACCATGTAACACCAAGAGGGTTGAAGATGAAAAACTTTTTCTCCTAGAATTAGATCTCAATTTCAAAATATTTGTCACAATGACAACCTTGCTAACCTTCCAAGTCATCAAAACTTTTATGATTTTGGAAGGCTTCTCTTAATGCTTTCTAAGTATAGAAATAACATTTTAAAGAAATCCAAGTAATCTCTTACTTTTCTTAAGGTTTAATAGACCAATTTTAATATAAGTGGACATCATCATCA
>SNQJ01S0140602.1:12146-29893 GCA_010110895.2 Picea sitchensis
AATTAATTAATTATTGTTTTGTATGAGAAATTTCAAAGTGTTTAAAATGACAATATAAATTTTCATATACAATGTAATAAAAAAATATTTTGTGGATATTTATACATTTTGTGGTCCGTGATATATCAAAGGATGTTTTTCTTGTATTCATATGATGCTTGAGGACTACATCTTGGAATCATATCTTTAATAGACCATAATCATGTTTAACCATGAGAGACAATTTTCTTTCTCTCTCAAACCATGTGAAAAAACATACAATAGTGGATGGTAGAGTATAATCCCTAGTGCATAGATATGATGATAGTAACCATTATGCTACATCATCCATAGCTTGCTTAAGAATCCCACCCAAAGATCAACAAATTTTCTATGAACATTAATTTTGCAAATGTCAATATGTCTCATAGATCTTGGGCTTGAGGCACTAGAAAAGAGAGCTATGGGGCATTCTCAAAATATTTGACACGTGAAGTATCATTACACTGATAGCAATGTTGCTAGAAAGAACGAGAAGAAATTGAAAGAATCTAATTGATAAGGATTCCTAGAATCAAGAAAAGGTGAATGATCAATCTAGAGAACAAAGAAGTCGGGATTTTATGTAAGGAATTGAATGAGTATAATCACAATTCTCACTGCTTTAGACCCAATTTTACTTTTTGGGACGTTGACAAGGTCCATTTTGTGTAGATTCATATCTAAACTTAATCATGAACATACCACTTAGAAAATTTCATCAAAATTAATAAAAAAAATTATCCCAAACAAAATCATAAACACACTTCTATGTGAAACAAAGAAAAAATAGTCATTATCTTTACAATGATCTTGACCATAGCTATAAAAGATCGATAGAGGGTTAAGAGATTTATATTCAAGTATTAATTATGTGTTTTGTTACCATTAAATATCTATTGCAATAATAGGGATGTCATGAATTACATACTAAGTGGTCAAGAGGTCAATGTTGAATGTGCTCAAACAATAATCAAATATTATATACAAATTCTATAACCACTTCATCACTGATCAAATATAGACACATAGCATTACTAGTGCAACAAAACAACTATGAGAAAACATGTTAGATGCCTTTAGAGAGATGGAATATGTGGACATGAAGAAAGAGAGATAAACTGATTTACTTGGGTTCGTTCGATGTTTATTCTTTTCTCTTCAATAGTGTCTTCGAGCCACCTATTTGTAGTTAATCTTACTAATATGTTTCCAATGCCATTGTTGGCACAGGCGTGTAGGAAGGTTCAAGACCCTAGGTTCAAAGTAAGTAGTCCAACAAAACCCTACAGATACCATCCCTTTCAGCATCACTTATAAGCAGGCGAAGTCTCAGCTGAGGTATCTTTATGGGGACTGCATGAACCAAGATTCTGCAGCAATGAGGGAAATAAGGGAGGTGTGCTCTGTCATACCTACAATATCCTTTTGCACACTAGATCTTATTTAACCCAACCTTGTTACTTAATTCTTTATGCATATCAGTTTCTATTCTTATTATTTAGAAGTTAAACATACAATTAAGGTTATTGCGCATGAATCTATCAACAAGATCAATAAAGATAATCATTAATCCATAGTAAAGGTAGGAAATAACACCATACATACATGAACTAACACAACACAAGCATCAATACCCATTTGATAGCATAATTCGACACAGAGTTACCGTGGTTCAGCCCCTCCCGGGCTATGTCCACAAAAGATTTGTTTCTTTATTATAGTTAAGTCATTCTTCTTATGCTATGCGCTACAATAGATGTTCAATATACATTCCTCTGCTTACATTCATGGATTCTTTACACACAAAACATCGTACAACTACAACTACTACTCATAATTCCTCTCTACTTCCTCTTATGTCGCTTCCCTCTCTCCTACTATCATTGTTGTTGCTACTGAACTTTTTCTTTCTTTTTCCTATTTAGGTTCCTTTCTCTCAGGTTTTATTTCCAGCTCATAATGATTTGGATACCACTCATGCTCGGTTGGTGAAAAATCATTATGAGCTGGATATAGCTCATGCTCGACTTGTTTTCCTGGATTTTGCGTTGGTTGTTTCTTCCTGTCCCCCATCTTCTTCTCTTTCCTCTTTCTTTTTTCTTGATCTTCTTGATCTTGCACCTTTTCTTTGTGCCTCGTCTCTTCTCATTGTTCTCTATCCAACCTACATGCCCAACAAACCCCTAACACTAACCTGTGGCTCATCCCGAGCCACTTAAGACTGTTGTGTCGTGCACTTCCATGTCTCAACGAATTTATGGAGGTTTCCCTTCATTGTTTGTACTGTTGTTGTGATTTTGGTTTCCTTGTTCACAATTTCCTCCATTGTCTTCACTATTAAGCTATTTAATTTGGCCTCTATGTCTTGTGTTGCTAATGTTGTACTAGTGTGCGTGGTAGTTAGTTCTTCTAGTACCTCAAGTGCCTCGTCTTGTCGTGGTCGAAACTCTTGTGTGATCCTTCGTTGTTCTTCTTTCAGTTGTTCCATTGTAAGGTATAGTTTCCTGTTATCCAGGAGTGTCAACATTCTTTCAGTTAGTAAGAGAGTATTTTCATGCTCCATGGCATGTATGGCTTGTTCCTGCACAACCCTTATTTGCTCTTCCAACGCTTGCAGCTCTGGGGTGTTCATCATATCTTTCCACATGTGTGTGCCTTCGTTGCATATATTTATACACTCTTGTTCCAAGATTTTAATCTTCACCACCACTGTCTTCGCAATCCTTTCCCTTTGCGCTCTTTCTTCCGGTGGTGTCTCTGGCATTGCGCTCACTTCCAATTCTATGATATTCTTGTAAAGGCCCTAGATAGTCTCGCTAATATTCCCTACTTGTTCTTAGACCATGGCCTCTACCACCATTGGTACTTCTGGTACTTCCTTATATAACTATTGTACCGTTGCTTGAACTTTTTGTGCCAATTTCCTGGCTTCCTCCTTTTCATTCCTTATTTCTTCGTCCTTTTCCTCTGCTTCGTTCATTTCCTGCTCAGATTTCTTAGCTTTCTCTTCTTCTTCAATATTTCCTTGTGTGGATTTCTTGGCCTTCTCTTCTGCTTCAAGCTTCTCCCTCTTAGCTTCCTCTTCCTCATTGTCTGCTTTTATTTTCTCCTTTTTCGCATTCTCGTCTCATTGTTGCATTGTGCCCTTTTCCTGTAGTGCCTTATATTGCTTCTGCAGTTTCTTTTTCTCATCCTCCACCTTTTCTATTTATGTGGTTGTAGTATCTACGGGAATTCGTAATTCCTACATAATCCTCGTATGTAATCTTTGTAACACTTTTGTACTCATCTTGGATATGACTAAGTCCATGTGACTTATTTCCTGTAATTTCTCCTAGCACTGGTGCCAATCAGACTGTCTCTAGTAAATGTTGAAGCCTCGAGCATTGATCCTGCAACTTCGTTTGAAGTGCTTCTTATTGCTTTGTCGTCTCTTTGAGGATTTCTTCCATGACATCCCTTAGTATATATCCAATTTGATCCATGCCATCGCTTGTTGGGGCATAGATTAATTGAGGATTTTGAGCCTTTTGTTTATTTTGCGTGATTGACCCTGTGCTCTGGTCCGGTCGTTTTCTTCCTGTTTGATGTAAGGGTTGTGGAGGTTGATCAATTGGCCATGTTTTTGGTGCTTTCTATGTATCATTTCCTTGATTGGTTCCCTCTATGCCATTTCTTGGAGGGTTCGTTTCTACATATATGTGTTGTATTGCTTCAGCCTTCCCCCCCCTGCACAGTCGTGTCCCCTTCTGTTGGTATTTTCCATTCAGGTTCCCAATCTTGCATGACTAGTTGGATGTGTTCCTTGGTTATCTTATACTTTGTTTGGACCCATTCCTCGGGTGGATCCTTCTTGGATTTTATATACATGTGGTGTCTATTTGCATGAAATTCTGTGACTAGGCCATATGCCTCCACTAGCTATGGCGACATGTGCAGTGCATTCTGAATGCTTTGTCTATTTCTTTCACCATAGAGAAAAAACTCTACATTGGTGTCCATCTGCCTCCTCTTGATTGTTGAGAACCAAAAGTTCTGGTATTTTTCCACTACGCACTGCTTCCCCCTCAGTCGTAAGAACTGTGCGTCCTCCTGCTCTGCCCATGCTGTGAAGGAAATCAAGATCAATAGTTAGGAGTAGTCAAACTCCATCCCCTTGTCTTGGGCTTTCGTGTAGTCTAGGAGGAATTGGTTCGGTAAGAAAGGGGCCCAACTCATTGTAGTGCCCTCGACACATTGCTCTGTGACCGTTATTACCCATATTGATACTTGATATTTCCTGCATTTTCATAGTAGTTTGCAGGATAGCATTTGTGTGGCTATGTGAACTATGAGGTCACATATATTTGGCACATCCAAACTGCGCACCCCTCTAACCATGCAAAACTTTAATCGCATTTCCTCTAACAATGCTCTTTCTTCTTCCTAAACGCAAATAGCATGGCAAGGTCTTTTCCTTGGGTGGGAAGTCTAGTGATTCGTGCTATAAGGTATGTATCAATCGAAATTGGCCTATCCAGCCACATGTACCCCCCATGCATGCAATATAGGAGGATTTTGACGTAGGCATTTACTTCATTACTGCGACCGAAGTGGGGGATGCCAAACAAGTTAAGGAGGCATGTGTGCTCCAATCCTCTAGCCTAGACCTTGACCACTGGTATGCTCTGTTGTGTTCGCGGATCTATTTGGAGTTCTAGGTATTCATGAGGCGCAAGTTCATGGAATGTTTCCATGTCAGTAATGTCATGATTGACATATTTCAGTCGAGGCACCTTCCCGAGCATGTCCTCATCGATGATGACTACCGCTGGAATGTTTGGTGTCACCATCCTATAATTTGGATTCCTCTGTAGCATGACTGGTGAGGTGTCATCCTTCCTCAATGGTATGTAATCATGAGGAAACCTTGGCAACTCTAATGAGGAGGCGCCTAGGGTTTCCTCAATCTCTAGTTCAGCTGCGAGAGCCCTAGTGTGACTCTTTCTTGGTACCGTTGTTGTTGCTCCTATGAATTTGGGTGGTGCCATCTTTGTAGTTAGCTCTATTCTGGTAGTTTTTATCGCTCTATGTATCACTCTATCTCTGCACTCTCGGTTCTCCTTGTAATTGCTAAGTAACAATGAGCTATGTTTGGAAAGCCTGATGGATTTTATTCCCTATTTTCCAGTTGTGCACTAACCTTCGCGCCTTCCTGCCCGTCTCATTTGTCCGTAGTCTGACAGGTGTTGATGTTAATGGCGTTTTATTGCCAAATCCATTAGCAAATTTCCATTGTGTACTACAAATCAGTCATGCGTATCGGCGACATTTTTCTTTTACTCCATGTCTTTATGGTAGCTTTATGACTATGCCTTATGGTGATTGTATGCGTTGTGATAAATGTTGATTTATGGTTTGTCCTTATCCGTCCGTAACTATCGTTTCCTATTTTTTCGTACTTGATAGCTATCACACCGCATGGCAGGGAGTCATTAATACCTCCTACTTGACCATTTTTGCGTCAGGTTTCCCTGGTTGGCACAGTTTCCCCTGTCTATGCAGTTTCCATTGTGAGTCAGTCTGCATGGTATTTTTATTTTTTTTGACTTTCTGTGTAGTTCTTCCTATTGTGCAGTTTGTCGACCCTCTTGATAGAGTTTTAGTCGACTGCGATTCACTCTGCCTTTTAGTTCTACTCCACTAAGTGTTTCCAAATGCGTAGCACCTACATTTTTCACCCCTTGGATCACATATGGTCCTAACCAGTGCATGCAGAACTTCCCTGGGTGTTGCATAAATTTCCTATCGTATAGTAGTACCAAGTTGCCTACTTGAAATTTTTTCGACTTAATGTGTGTGTCATGCCATGATTTTTCCCTTTCTTTTTTCACTTATTGATGGAATCCTGTGGAAAATCTATCCTCCTCAAGTTGTGCCAGTTGTGATAGTCGTTCATGTATTACACTTGAGTCCGACAGATATGTGATAGATGTGACACATAGACTTCGTACAATCAATTCCATCAACATTATTGCCTCCTGTCTGTATACCAAACCGAAAGGTGTTTGTCCTGTTAACTTCTTTTTGGTTGTCCTTTATGCCCATAATACTGTAAGGATTATTAAGTCCAGTCATCTCTTCCCACATTGTTGATTTTTGTTATTGCATTCTTTGGGACTTTGTTGAATGCTTCCACTCTGCCATTAGCCTGTGGGTGGTACGTCGTGTTCTTCTAGTGATGGATTTGGAATTCCTTGGTCAAGGATGTTATGATTTTATTGATAAAGTGTGTCCCTTGATCACTCATCAACGTTCTAGGACATCCAAATTGAGTTACTATTTTTTCGAACAAAAAGTGTGCAACAGTTTGTGCGATGCAATCCATGACTGGCACATCTTCCACCCATCGAGTTAGACATTTTGTTGTTGTAATGATGTACCTCTTTCCTGATCTTCTTACTGGTGAGTTAAATGGTCCAATGAAGTCGATAACCCACTTATCAAAATCCTATAATGTAACTTGTGGGTTCAATGGCATCTCGTCCCTTCTAGAGGGTTTTCTGACCCTTTGACAAACATCGCATGTTTGACAATATTCCTTTGCATCATTGTGGAGTTTTGTCCACCATAACCCTACACGTAATATATTTTCCACAGTGGCTTTCCTCGCATAATGTCCTCCTGCTATCCCGTCATGCAATTCTGCCAATATAGTTTGTATTTCGTGTTCGACTATGCAACGTCATAGTATTCCGTCTACGCCCAGTTTGTATAAGCTTCCTACAATTAGTTGGTAGTATGCAGCCTTTACTACCAACTTATTTTTTTGTATGATCATCATGTTTGAGGGGGGCATTCATGAGGAACTGTACAATATATGTAAAATAAATGTCAACCATTTTAACAGAGAATAATTGTGTGTCTAGTAGGCTATCGTCCAGGTTTCCTGCCTCTTCTCCCAATATAATGCATGACAAGTGGTTCAATCCTGCAGTAAGTCAAAAAAGTTTACTACTACTTCGAATTCGTATGCTTGGAACAATAGGATCCATCTACAAATCTTGTCCTCCAACACTGGCTTGTTAACCAAATATCTCAGCGCAAAATGATTTGGGTACATCTTGAAGTGTGAACCTAGTAAGTAATGTCTGAACTTCTACAACATGTAGACCATAGCCAATCCCTCAAGTTTTGTTGTGGTGTAATTTTTCTCCGTTGTTGATAGTTTCCTACTTGCAAACCCAATTGGATGATTTATCTCTCAGTCGCCTAGCTATGACAAGATCGCACCCAATACTATTGATGATGAATCCACATGTACATGAAATTCCTTTTTCCAATTCAGAAAAATTAATATCAGCGCAGTTACTAACTTATGTTTCACAATGTCGAGTCCTTTCTGGAAATCATCATTCCATTGGAACTTCACTTCTTTTTTCAACAATTTTTCCATTGGGGCTGTAATTTGTGCATATCCTTTGATAAATTTCTTGTAATACCTAGTATGACCCAATGTTGCACGTAGTTGTTTGACTCATGGGGTAGTTGTAAATCCAGAATAATTGCAATATTTGTGGGATCAACTATCAACCCTTGTTTTCATACAATGTGTCCCAATAATATTCCAAATGGTGCACAAAAAATGTACTTCTTTAGGTTTAAGGATATATGATGTTGTCTACACTTATCCAACATTAGTCTTAGAAATTTGACATGATCTCGTAATAGGATAAATATAGTCTAGTCATCCAAGTAGACTTCGATAAAGTTGTGAATGAACTCCTTAAACACTGCAACAACTACTCTGGGAAAGACCGCAAGGGGTGTTCTTTAAACCAAACGACATTACTGTGTATTGAAAACTTCCCATTCCATCATGAATGTAGTCTTATGTCTATATTCCTAAGCAATTATGATCTAATGGTATCCTGAAAAACCATCCGTGAATGAATAGGCCTCTTGGTTGCTGACGTTTTCCAGTACTTTGTCTATAAATGGTGTTGGGAAAGGATCGTGTAGGCATGCATTGTTCAATTTGCTCAAGTCAACACAGATTCGTATACCCCTTATTTTCTTTTCCTGGACTACTACTGGACTTATCCATTTTGATTCCTCAACTAGTTCGATAACTCCTACTTTCAACATGCGATCTATTTATTCCTTGAATTTTTCTTTATATTCTGGGTTCAGTCTATAGATTCTTTGTTTTACTCGTTTAGCGTCAAGTTTCAGTGGGATCCTCATGTCCCCTAGCTTGCCTACTATTTCTTTCATCTCTGAGAATGTTGAGGGAAATAAGTCTTGATATTCGCGTAGCAAATCGACTATATTTTCTATGGTTTCCTCATTGTAGAAATCCCCTATCTGTACAAACTTAGGGTCTTCCTTCGTTCCAATATTAACTTTGTGTGTCTTGACTAGCTACGCATATGTTGTATATTCCAGCTCTAGACCCTCTACTGGTCGTTCTCCCTCTGTTTCTTGTACTTGAATGTTGCACGGATCGACATTGTCTTGATCCTCTTGCATCACATTGTAACATTCCAATAGCTTGTGAACTGTCATGGAGGCATCGTGTGCACTGCATGTAGATATTACTTACATTTCTTCTTCTTCATCGAAGATTTTCCGTTTAATCTCCTATAGCGCTGCACTTAGCTGACTCACTTTGAAAGGTAAATGTTACTTGGAATACATGATTTATGTACTCCCAGTCTGTTGTATCTATGTACATTTCCATTTCTAAGTACTAGTTCTTTGGAATGGTATCCAAGGTATGTATAAACATGTGTGTCCATTATTTCCTTGGGATCAATTTCCACCCATTTTCACATTGCGCAACTGTTGGAGTTACTTCACACACACCTAGGATTTATTTTTCCTAAGGTTTTTATTTTTTATTAGTCATAATTAGTCATTATCCAGTCTACTATATTTTAGGAGAGAATATTCCACCTGGAGAATATTCTCTTTCAGTTCACACTTCAGTTTGACTAGTTGAGTTGAGTTTAGATATTGCATTGGGATCATCACCATGCTAATTCGACCTTGCCTTGGTATCATCACCAAAGTGGCGCATTAGCCTTAATTCCTTGAGTTAACTCCTCACTACTTTCTGTTCAGTCAGTTAACTGAAGACTAGTTGACTAGTTAACTCAACTAGGTGGCAGTTCACTCCCATAACTGCTTGAGAGACTAGAATAGGTGGCAGTTCACTACCGTAACTGCTGGTGTGTATCCAGATCACTCTAGATCACCACTATGGCAACTTGGTTCACCTCAAGTCTAACTCATCGAGTTATACAAAGTATATCATGTGTAAATTATTCATTATTCACAACAGTTAATGAGAATTCTTTCCATTCTTTCTCTCCTTCTTCTTCTTTTTCCAATTCTCTCTACAAATGTGTGTATCATTGTTTAGATAGATCTAATATATGCAGGTCAACACATTTACATGGTATCAGAGCTGACAGACTGCTAAGCAAAAGCTACACCAAAATTTTTGCAGGTACAAAAGATCGAAGACAACGAAAAAATGGAATTCCAAAAAGAATTCATTCTTACACCTTACAACTATTTTGCATGGAAGGAGAAAATAGCCATACATCTCTGATCCAGAGGGTTGTATAGGCTAACCATGAATACAGATACAGAATCAACATCAGCCATAGAAAAATCCAAGTACTTAAATCGCATGGATGAGGCACTCGGAACAATTTGCAGTCTTATTTCTCCCGATCTCCCTTTTCATATATCTTTCTGTAAGACTCCCAATGAAGCCTAGACCATATTTGAAGGGCTCTTTGTAAAATAGGATGAGATGAGGGGACACATGCTAGAGGTGGAGCTGCTCACATTGGATCCAAAAAGCTTCGAGAATATCCAAGATTTCTTTACAAAATTCAAGGATTTCAAGATTTCTACAAAATTCAAGGATTTATCACAGAACTCAAAGCTAATTCAAGGGGTTGATAAATCGAAGGGAGGAGAAACAAATGGTTCTCACCCATTTTATCCAAGCTTGACCTGAATTCTATATTTGTATCCATTCCATACCAATGTGATTTGGTTCAGGATCCACCTCGAAGATTCTCTCTTGAGGACTTTATCTAATCCTTGACACAATCAAACCAGCTCATCAACATGGGTGCAATCAAAGGTCTAAGGGCACATGCACTCACTGTACATGATGGCAGCCACAAATATCAGAAATCTAAATATGATAAGCTTAAATATCATGCACATAATAAGAAGGAAGGGTACACAAACCCTTTCACCGACATGCCTCCGATCCAAAGGAGAAAAAGGGAAGAAAAAGGAGAGAAATGCTGCATCACAAAGGCAAGGATTCCATTCAAAATCTTCATTCATGCAAAAGAAAATAGATCCGATGTCTCGATACTTCAACAAAACAACCTTGAGATTGCATCCCCGAGGTGCAAAGAAGAAGAAGCTGAAGATCCGTAATTCCAAGAAAGGCACCTCAGCCATGCCCCATTAAAATCAACTCCTCTCCCAATGCTTGATCATAGATTCATGAGCATCACATCACATGGTCACTTCAAGAAATCTATTCTTCTTTGATGCATGCAAAGGTCCCTCCTATTCTAATGGGGGACAACTCTTCCGTCAAAGTCACCTAAAAGGAAGGATTGAACTCACCAATGGATGCTTCGAGAACGTGTTGTATCTCTGCTTTATTTCAATATTCTCTCCTCGTATCAGATGACGAATTCTCGCACCGGAAATAAAGTCATATTCACAACAAATTATGTGGACACATACGACATGAAAACCAACCTGTGGTCATACCTATGGGAGGTAAACCTATCATCAGCCTAGATTGTATACATTTTTTGAATTCATTGAACCCAATTATTCTTTACTACTTACTCATGCTAATGAAAGTAGTAGATATGGCATGAAAAGGTTGGACATTTGAATTTTAGACATGCAAATAACTTAGCAAGAATAGATTAGTTGATGGTCTACTGAACATCCATTTCTCCGAGGGAGTATGTGAGGGATGGGTTCTCGAAAAACACCCTCAAGAAAAAATCAACAAAGTAAAGTCTCAACAAGCTTCTGCACCTTTAGATCTGATCCATGCAAGGATCTCATGAGTCCTTTTCTATGATCCATCGAATAGTAAAGGGAGATTTGTTCTCATTTTTGTTGATGATTTCATGTTTTACTTGGATCTACTTTCGTGAAAAATCCAGGTCTTTCAACACCTCAAAGATGAAAGCTTTGGTTGAGACACAATTCGAAAAGAAGATCAAAGTCCTCGAATCATAATCTGGGAGAGTATGTGAATCATGAGATCTATATCTTTTCCATGAGGCGTGGATTCAGTTGCAACACACAGCCTTTACACTCCATGCTGAAACAAAGTTGCCGAAAAGTAGAAAATAGATCTCTAAAGAGATGACATATTGCATGTTGCATGCAGTCAGCCCATAGAGACTATGGGCTGAAGAACTTAACTATGCAACATACATCGGAAACAGATCTCCTCATAGATATATCAAGAATAAGACCCTTCTAATGAGGCTTGGAGTGGCCTCAAACCGGTAGTGACCCACTTTTGCATTTTGGTTCACGTGCATGGGCCTTGATTCCCTCTAAGAGTGGAAGGCATTTGATCCACAGAGCACTAAGTGCATTTTGCTGATACCCAATGGTGTGAAGGGATATCGGCTTATTGATATTTCCCCAGACCAACTCATCATTGAGCGTGAAGTCTCCACTCGTGGAGTGTCTCGCATGCACTTCAACAACAAGATGTTTAACATCTCTTCACTTTCCACCGCCCAAGATGATGATATACGTACCACGTCGAATTCTCTTCTATCGATATGATTCAGCTTGCAGAGCCAGAAGAGGCCCAAGTGGGCACAAACTACTCTTCAGATGTAGGGGATCCTCTGGTGATCCAACCGATACTAGGAGGACTCGACCGATTCTCGAGGAGCCTCCCATGCACTCACTTCCACTAAATCCATTTCCTCTGCATCTTTTTCTTTTGGTTCTGGGCCAGATCCACAATCTTATGGAGAGGTTCGAAACCTTTTGGGAATCCGCCATGCGAGGAGTACAACTACCTCCTCGAACCGACTTGGGATATGTTTCCCCTTCCTCCTCGAGGAAACTTGTCGATGTATATGGGTCTACAGGACTAAGATCGCACAGATGGACAGATCAGCAGATATAAATCCATGCTTTATTACCAAAGACTTTCAAATTGTGTCTATGGTATTGACTCATAGATGACCTTTGTTCCAGATGTAAGATGGATTCCATCTGGGATTGTCTTCTATCACAAGCAACCAAGGGATGGAAGTCCATTAGAATGCTAGATGTGAAGAATGAATTTCTTCATGGTGATCTCTTTGAGGAGATATACATGGAGCAACCCCAAGGATTTATGTGGGACTCATCTTTGGTCCGCCGACTAAGAAGTCACTTTATGGCCTCATGTGCTCCTCAGGCATGGTGGTATAAGATGGACTCCTACTTGTTGTTACAGAACTTTGTACGTTGTAAGCTAGAACCTAATGTGTACATGCTTAGGATGACTGATTCAATTCTACTTTTAGTTCAGATGTCGATGATTGTTGATCACCGAGTGCTCAACTTCAAATGTATAATCAGCCAAGAGGATTTTTCATGATAGGTTTTTGATGATGACATGGGTCCACTACATCTCTTCCTTGGAATTGATATCACCGTGATGCACGTGCATCAAACTATCTAGTTGGCATGCATGAGATCTCCTTGAGATTTCACATGACAGTATAACAGTCCAAGCCTCCACTCTTTCCTATCAGAGTCAAACTTGAGGATGTTGGGGATACTCCATTGTTTGACAACACACTGTACAAATATTTAGTGGGGATATTGTTGTATCTCTCACACTCCATACCATACCTCTCATACATAGTTGGCACAGCCTGTGTTCAAGTGTAGGAGCTCTGATGAGCTACATTGAAAGTCAGAAAACATATTCTTCAATACCGCATTGTGGCATCACCTTGTATTCATTATTGAGCGCACTTACATATCTCTCAATAATACTGATCCCAATTGGGATAGTGATAGCATTGGTCGCAAGTCCACATCTAGTTACCACTCAGCCTTGGTTTCTACCTATCCTGCTATTCCATAAGCAAGCCATTGCTCTTATCTTCTATAAGCAGAGTAATAAAGGGGTAGTTACACCATAACCATTCGTGCTATGTATTACAACATTCTCACCGAGTTGGGTATACTGCCTCATTCTACCAATCACATCCTCAGGTGACAACTGTAGTAACTCCTCAAGTTCTCAAGAGATCCAGTTCCGAGGCTACGGACGAAGCACATCGAGATCCACATGCACCACATCTAGGACTTAGTACAATCTAAGGATCATCGACTTATAGTTTTTTCCTCTGTAATTGCATAATCACATTTTCACCAAGACCTTCATGAGCAGAAATTCCATTCTCTAAGAGGTCGTCTTGGAGTGAAGGACAGCTGCCTAACAACTATATAGTTCCTTCTTTACACATTGTAAATTCCTGAGGGGGCTCTCATGAGTATTTTCTCCCTCCTTCCCTCACCTTTATTGCATCTTGTAATTTGCACCTAACACATTCTTGTTCGGGATCCATCTTTATTTCACCATGCTGATGTCTGTGGGGGGGTGCTGGAGTTACTTCACACACACCTAGGATTTCTTTTCCCAAGGTTTTTTTTTTTTATTAGTCATAATTAGTCATTATCCGGGGCCTCCTATATTTAGGAGAGAATATTCCACCTAGAGAATATTCTCTTTCAGTTCACACTTCAGTTTGACTAGTTGAGTTGAGTTTAGATGTTGCATTGGGATCATCACCATGCAACATTGGGATCATCACCATGCTAGTTCGACCTTGCCTTGGTATCATCACCAAAGTGATGCATTAGCCTTAATTCCTTGAGTTAACTCCTCACTACTTTTTGTTCAGTCAGTTAACTGAAGACTAGTTGACTAGTTAACTCAACTAGGTGGCAGTTTACTCCCGTAACTACCTGAGAGACTAGAATAGGTGGAAGTTCACTCCCGTAACTACTAGTGTGTGTCCAGATCACTCTAGATCACCACTATGGCGACTTGGTTCACCTCAATTTGAACTCATTGAGTTATACAAAGTATATCATGTGTAAATTATTCATTATTCACAATGGTTAATGAGAATTCTTTCCATTCTTTATCTCCTTTTTCTTTTTTTTCCAATTCTCTCTGCAAATGTGTGTATCATTGTTTAGCTAGATCTATTCTGTGTAGGTCAACACATTTACAACAACATGGTCTATTGGGTTTCCTTCCCTGGTATATTTCTGCATCATGTCTCCTTCTCAAATATTAAATATTATCTGGATTAGTCTCCTACATTGTTTCCAATATTATATGGTGCCTTTGTGTGTCTCCCACCATATTGCAGGGGTGGCTTTCAATACAACTTCTAGTGTTAATAGTGTTTGTTGCTCTGGTACTTGTGGTTCAAATTTTTGTATGAACTTTTTTACATATGTCAAATTGTCATACTTAGGAGGGTTGCACAATTATATTTCAATACAACATGATGACCTGGTCATGTGTGCACATCGTCATGTTGATACTTCATGCATCCTATACTTCTAGTTTTACATACCTTCTTTTGAGTTTGATGTACACGAACTGATGCTTCTCCAACTCAGTGCATCATCTACAGTGGGGTTAACATAATCGTCCATCCTTGAAATCATGTTATATAGGTGATCAATTTCATCGCCTCGCACTGGTTCTATGTACCACCTTCGTTCTTTTGGGTCTAAGGGTGCAATTACTTTCAGTTTTCCAACCTCAAATATCATCTCTCACCTTTTCAAATTGATAATGGATTGGTTATCCAAGGCCCATTTCATTCCCATTAACGTTGGATATGGTTGGTTGTCATCCATAATCTCGATAACTTCAAAATATGTGATGTTATGCACTCCATCTATACTCACAGATAATCATGTTAATATGTGAATAGGTATTATTTTGTATTGATTTGCTAGTATCAATCGGATGGGTGACCACTCTAAATTTGGTTTCCCCATCATCTCCTATATCTTCCTAGGTAGCAAGTTCATGTCAGACCCTAAGTCTAAGATCACATTGTCTATTTCGTATTCTCCAATCTGCGCACTGTACCTAAATTCTTCATTGGTTCTTTTATTGTGTAGTAGTTGGTTCACTACTTTCTTTTTAGTAGGGACTGACTTTCCTTGAGTGCAATGATCAATCATAGAGCATAATGTATGCAATTCCTTTTCACCTTCAACCAACTCGAGGCAACTTTGCAAAAAAATTCCTAAGGTGCTTACCTTCTCCAGTGATCCTTTGGTCATGACCTCCTCCTTAGTGGGATGCATATCCTCAATAGGTGGTGTAGCTTATGTGGACATTATCCAGTCTTGTCGCATGAGTTATTTCCTTTCTTTTTTATAGGTATCCTTCTCTTCATGTGGGTCAAATGCTCGTGTAGGTGCTTCTGATTTATTTACCCACTGCTCAACTAATGTCCTTGCATTGGTTGCATCCATCCATGTTTTGGTTCCTTCACACATAATGAATTCTATTTTGGGTCCTTTGTCCCATATTTCAGCAGATATATTTTGAATATTTGGGTTCTAGTTCTGATTCCCTCTGGCCTACCATTTTTCCAGCAATTTTGGGGATTCCTCTCTTGCATGTTCAAATGCCTGACAGTAAGTACATGTTATGAAGGGATTTTGGAAATCCCACTCTAAGTGTCTTGGTTCGTTACAATTATAACATACTATGGGGCATCTTCCTCCTATCCCAAAGTTTGTTCTACCCCGACCCCTGCCAAATCCTCCTTTATTTCCTTGATTAAATCCTCTTGGAGTATTATACTACCCTCCTCCTTCTGTCGCAGCATTCTCATCCTGAATCTTGTACATGTTTGTCGTGCACTCCCTCATTAGATAAAATTCACAAAAATATTTGTCTTCATGTCCCAATGATTTGCAAAATCTATAGAAAAAACTTCTTAGGGTATGCTAATATTTCTGTAATAGATGTCACTCATGGGGTTATGTCCCCAATTCTTGCATATCTCTCAATATCCTCCTCTTGGTACCAGGTTTGGCTCTCCAACTGCTAAGTATTTCGCAAAGGCTAGACATTCATCTTTGTGGTCACCTTCAGTCTTGCATTTGGTGCACCATACCTGTTCCCATTTCTCTTTCCCCTTTGTAATTTCTTGCAACTTAATTGTTAATGCAACTAATTGGTTCTATATCTGCAACATTCCATTGTTGTCTCCGACCAGAGAGGCTTCTAGTTTCATAGCAATTTCCAATGCTTCGTACTACGACGTAACCTTTTTTTGTATTAACGGACTGCGGATGTGAGGTAAAAAGCCTGCAATAAACCAATCTCTATGTTGTTGATCATGTATTTAAAATGTTAACCTTCCCATCACATGTTTGAACCTATGATCGAACTCCCATACTGACTTAGTCTGTACTTGCTTGATCTCCTTAAGCTCAGTGATGTAATGTGACTAAGACTTTGCTTTCTTAAATTTTTTTAACAATGCTTGTATAATCTCTAATAATTTCCTTGTTTGACCCAATGGCGTAGTACTTTGGAGCTTCATGTACCAGACTAGTGCGCATCCTCGAAAAGTTGGTTCTAGCTGGATGATATTTGCACCATCATTGTGTACATTCTTTTAGTCCAGATGGTTTAACATACAAACAGATGTTTTCATGGATCCTCAGATCCAATTCCTTTGAACTACGATATTCTTAGTGTATTATCTACTCCTACCATGTTACTAGGTGTAGGACCCCTTTTTGGTGATGTTGGTTGAGTCTGGCTACCTGTACCGCTACAACTACTATGGCCATTGTTGTTTTGTCTTCCTTTACTGATTACAAGTGCTATGTACAGATCTTCAAACGTTGTCTTAGATTCAGGTGATGCAAAAGAGGTTGGTGTTTCGAACTAGGACTCGACTCATACATGACTTATTGGTTCTTCTATGACTGGACTAAACTGGATATCTTCCACTTCTCCTGCTATCTTCTATACTTATATGATATGTATTTATATGCAATGTTCCAGGTACTCAATGCGTTTCTCTCTCTCCCCAGTCGCAGTTCTCAATTTCTTGTACCTCTCCCAGTGCGCATTACTCCAAATTAGTCTTCTCCTTCTGATATCCCTTCTTCTTTATCCTACATTCGCAGACTCCCTTTCCTCTTTCTGTTCTCCTACCCTTAGATAAAATCCTGGTCAACAAAACCTAATCCCTCTGTGTGTGTGAAGTTCTTTAGCTATCTGACTCCATTTTCATCACTTCTTTATCACATAAAAACATTTTTATCCAGGTAGCTATCGACTTTATGAATATTCCTCGCAGACCTTTAAAGAAGTCTCTTTCTATGACATTGTAAGCATGGGTATAGTCTATGGAAATTTTGTTATGTATCCTCTCAAGATACTATCAAGCCAAAATTTCATTGCGCGAGATGTTCTATCGTCTACTATGTCCACTCGTCTCACTAGTTCAAGAGTCCAGTTATTTGGCGCAGCTGGTGTAGTGTCCCCAAGGCCGAGCCCCGATGTAAACCATGCTCTGAAAGAGATTGTAAATATGTTCTATAGGCTGGTGAGCCAAGTTTTGTATAAGCTGTAGGCTTATGAGTTTTGATTA
>SNQJ01S0140602.1:29903-47290 GCA_010110895.2 Picea sitchensis
GTGGGGAATGAGGGTCTAGTAGTAGTGGGCGTAAGATGGCATCTTTGGGGAGAATCCTTCTAGATATTTCTATGATGTCTTCCCTGTAACATCAGCCTAGCCTAGGATTCCTTGCCTTGGGGTGGAGCTCGGTCCCATCTCGGGGGTGACCCATTGTTGAGCTGATGAACAGTGTGGTCTAAGGCTGGGAGGTTCGTGGAAGGCCTGCACTCGGTTGGTGTTTTCTACAGCTGTTAAAAGATAAGTATTTGAATTATGCTTATGTATCATGTTTTCGTTGTGTAAATGAATTATTGTTAAAAGCTATGGAATGTGTGATTATAGCAGTAACGAGATCTGTTTCACTCTGTATTTTAAATGTGTTTAATTGTGCTTAAATGTATGTGGTTATATTGGCCTGTGTTTATTATTAAAAGAGTGTACAAAATATTACAAGAGCGCGTTAAACCTCTTGGTTCTTTAAATTGGTACACTACAAATTGGTATCAGAGCAATTGGTATGCTACGGCTGGTCTATGTCTACCAGTATTTTCCAAAAATATTTCTAACCATTCTGCTAAAATATTAGGAAATTCACCGAAAAATACCTCTTGCAAGTATTTACACACATACCTTTGCAACCATTGCTTGTTATTTAAGAGAGGGTTTTTATTCTCCTTCTGTGCAAATTCTTGTTCTTTTTGTTCCAACCATGCAGTTATCTCTTTCCTCGTCGGTCTCCAAAACATTCCCTCACTTTGAGATTTTGGGTCCTGGCAATGAAACCATTTGTTGGCGCAGGCGCACAGGAAGGTTCAAGACCCTGGGTTCAAAGTAAGTATTCCAACAAAGCCCTATAGATATTGGCCCTTTCGGCATCACCTGTAAGAAGGCAAAGTCTCACCCAAGGTATCTTTAAGGGGACTGCATGAACCAATATTCTACATCGGTGAGGGAAAGAAGGGAGGTGCACTCTGTCATACCTAAAATATTCTTTCGTGCACTAGATCCTAGTTAAATCGACCTCGTTACTTAATTATTTATGCATATCATTCTTTATTCTTATCATTTAGCAGTTAAACATACAATTAAGGTTATTGCGCATGAATCTATCAACAAGATCAATAAAGATAAGCATTCATCCATAGTAAAGGAAAGAAATAACACCATATAGACACGAACTAACACAATACAAGCATCAATAACCATTTGATAACATAATTCAACATAAAGTTATTGTGGTTCACCCCGTCCTGGGACACGTCCACAAAATATTTGCTTCTTTATTATAGTTAAGGCATTTTTCTTGCGCTTTGTGCTACAATAGATGTTCAATATACATTCCTTTGCTTACATTCTTGGATTATTTATACATAGAACGTCCTAAAGCTACAACTACTACTCATAATTCCTCTATGCTTACTCTTATGTCGTTTCTCTTGCACTTCTCTCTTTGCTACTGTCACTGTTGTTGCTAATGAAATTTTTCGATCTTTTTCCTATTTAGGTTCCTTTTTCTCAAGTTTTCTTGCCAGCTCATAATAAGTTGGCTACCACTCATGCTCGGCTGGCGACAACTCATTATGAGCTGGATACAACTCATGCTCGACTGGTTTTCCCAGATTTTGCGCTGGCTATTTCTTCATGTCCCCAATATTCTTCTCTTTCCTCTTTATTCTTTCTTGATCTTCTTGATATTCTTGATCCAACTCCTTTTCTCCGTGCCTCATCTCTTCTCATTTTCCTCTATCCAACCGACTTGCCCAACAACCATTACAATTTACACCCATAACCCATGACTACTTGTTTTGGTGTTTTTCAAAAGCAAGAGTGGGGACAAAGATAAAAAAAATCAATGGAATTATAGTAAGGGTGGGCTCTGAACACATTAAGTATTGACATTGAATGAAATGCCAATTATCATGTTGATAAGGACCAACAATTCTCATAACACATGGATTTAAGTGAGGATTCAGAAAGACATGGTTTCCAAGCTCCTTGAGGAAACTTTTATTAAGTAGCACTGAAAATAGTGGATATGCCAACATGCTGTTAGGATTATGTGGGTGTGAATTATTTGATCGATTTAGTGTTGTGGAAGGGTACATTGTATCAAAGAATAGATGACATCCAATGAGATTCATAGAGACGATTTTAATATGTATATGCCAAAGGAAAGTAATGGGTGTTTAACCCTAAATCCTAATCATGATTCCCATCCATCCTCTTATGATATTGAAGGTACAATGATCATTAAGGACCCAAAATTTGGGAGTCTACACAATGAAGGATTGTTGAAAATGTAACCCTTTTTAAAAAGAATACAATATTTGTTGCCCTTCATAAATCACTAATGAATGAAAAAAATTACATTTTTTAATTATCCTTTTAAGATGGATTTAAATCCCCTGAAAAAACTGAGGAAGGTTTAATTTTGACAAATAAAATTGGGGAAGGTTCAATTTTGATCCTTAGAAGATAATAAGCTTTGTGTATTTTCGAAACATCCTATTTGAATTGTTGAAATAACAATTTTCTTTATTTGAAATATTACAAATATATAATTTTTTCTCCCATCATTTGTTCATTTTTTCTCCCTGGACCATAAGATTGCCACTTGCTTGACCTTTTTCAAGTTTTGGTGGAATTAGATGGGTGCAAATTCATTAAGAGAGTCATAAAATGGTTTCCAAAAATCTTTGATTTTTTTCACAAAGTCCTCTTTCTTCATCCACTCAAAGTCAATATTGAAAGGGCTAGGGGGCTTCCCTTGGGCACATGCGACCTCCATAATCATTGGATTTTGATCAAAGTATCCTCGTAAGGAAACCTATTATTGGAATCTGAGTTCCTTTTCTATCCTCCTATTGGTCCAATTCGAGTTGAATTTTGTTGGTTCTATATCAATCAAACCAACCCTTTCCAAATTTATTACAAATAAATCAAATAGACTATCCATTTGGGCCACTGACCCCCAAATATATGATACACCAAAGGATGAGTTCAATTCCCCTACAACCACCACCATCCATTTATGGAGCCAAGCATCGTTGAGGAAGTTTCCAAGTATTTCTTGCTGTCATAGTAAGGACCATAAATATTCAAGCGAGTCATTTCTTTCCCAAGATCCAAAGAAAGGAAAGAGGTCTCCAACCTTGATGCAAAATACCAAGAGATAAAATAGGATATTAATCCAATCTTCCATTCTACTATATTTCTACCATATCTTCCTAAGGCATAAATAAAAATGAAATCCCATCCCCTTAAGAGCTTGGTCGATGAAACTCAAACTACCTTCTCCGTGTTTGTCATAAATTCTTGTAAGAAGATGATAGAGGGATTATGAATCTAAATTAAACTTTTTATAACTAATTTATTTGAGGAATTGGCCAACCCTCTATAGAAGAGGGTTCAAAATATCATTTGAAAACACCCCTAGGGGAATTTACTCTAAGGGCCACAATCAATTATTGTTTTCTTCCACTTCTAACTCTGGAATTTTTTTGCTTCTAAGATAGAGAAAGGAATGATTTTCCGCCTCTTTGTACTATGTTAAATCCTTTCCCTTCTAGGTTTCCCAATCCTCCCTCAATCCCTACTCGAAAGATACCTAATCCCTACTGAGTGATTTCAAGCCCAAATTCTTCTTAAGTGTGGGGATAGGGAAATCTAAAGGTTTGGGCTTGATGCAGGAGTCCCCTCCTAATCCATCCAAAGGAAAGAAAGAAAGGGGATGGGGAATAGAGATCCCTAAAAGGATATGAAATAAATCACTAGGTCATTCTAAGGATATTTTTCTCTAGTCCTACCTCCCAAGACCCAAAAAGAAAGTGGCCAAAAGAATTTTCAAATTTAGAAGGAGGAGGTGCACTTCTCTTACCCGAGATAGGAGAGTGGTCAAATATTTGAATATGGCCCAGGCAATGCTCCTGTTTTTGGGCTTGTATCTACTTTTTTGGTGCAGTCAAAGATAAAATTCCTTAGGAGGAAGTTTTGTGAGAATCCTTAGAGGGATCCTTCTTTGGGGGAGACTAGGATGAGTCTTTTGTGCCTTTGGAAGCTTTATGGACCCAATTTTTCCTTCTAAATTTGAGAGATAAATCCTTATACAAATGTCCATATTGATGACACTAATCACATTGAAAAGGGATCCCTTCATAATCGATGTCTTGGTACAAAAGTATGCGACCCTTTTGAATTATGATGGAGTCATCCAAACCTTTGGATAGGTCAAGTCCCACCAGAATCCTTGCCATATCCATATAACCAAACTCATGAAAAAATGTATCCACTTCATAGAAGAGACCTGTATAATTTCCAATTTCTTTAAAGACTTCCTCAAACCATAGATTGGAGGGGATCCCTAGCATCCTTACCCAAACCGAAGTGAAATTGAGGTGGGTCAAATAGGCATCGAAGTCCAAATTCCATTTCTTAAGATATAATCTCTATGAACCCCACTTCCACCTATTCTAGAATTTTTTGTCTACATCCTCTATAGTTCTTAATGTCCAAACCAACCAACCTTCACAACTATGCTTCATGGCGTGTATCCAAGAAGGGTACCAAAACTTTTTACCGATCAAGTTTTTAGGGAGTCCCCTCCCATTATTTTTCTTTGAAAATGACCAACTCGCATAGAGTTCTCCAACTCCATTATCTCATTTATCTTAATATTGTTAGCGAGTTGCAAATTAAGGTCTTATGGTTTATGTTTCATTCATTTCCTTAATTTCTGATGGTTTCCTAGTCCTTTCAGTCCCACGCCTTCCTATTCTAAATCTTTGGGATTAGAGGAGGACATGTCACTCATGAGGTCACCAATTAACATCTTATGTATGAATCATTGATCTTGAGTGACTCATTCATTATTGTTCCTTATACCAAACACAGGGTCGAGAAAAATAGACATCAAATACAATGGTATCGGACTAGTCATAGTGAATAAATGGGGTAAATTCCCATCTGTCAGAGTTAAAGGCTCTAATGATGGTGTATGCAGAGAAATATCCACCCGGACCAAAATATCTTCTATACTCACCAGACTCAGATCCATGTCAAGCTTGAATTCCAGTTAGGGTTGATGCCACTGTAATTAGTAGCTTGCAACACAGGGGTACTAGGTTAGATATTTGACTATTGACATCATCCCTTTCCAAATCACCCAAAATTGCAACTGTGTCTTCCTCCAAAGGTCTGGTCCCTATCGCAAAGCTTGGATTGAGGGGAATTCAAGAATACTAGGGTTATCAATGGGATTGAATCATATTTGTTGTCCCTCCAGTGGACCTCCCATGAAAACAATGAGGTCTCCCTCCATTGTTATGTGGTGTTATAACTGAAGTATAGCATCCTAACACAAAAACCATAGAACATAAACCCTAAACCCTAAGGAAACCTTAATCCAATTCCTTCATCCATATCTGAACTTCTGTAAATATTTTACCTCCTTCATTCAATATCCTTATTCTATATCCTCTTAGAATTTTCCTATGTGCCAAACTTACCATTGAAATCCTTCTTCCATAACCTATTATAATCCACCTATGTGCCAAAATTACCAATGAAAGCTTGAACCTTAGTGGTCTGTTGTAGAAAAGAAAAAGTGAAGACCCGGTCTCTTTCTCCAATAGCATGTCTCTTCTTTTCCCTTGGCTTTGGCTTTTTGTGCTCCTAGTTCATACCACACATAAATCTAAGCCTTAAAATAACTAGATGGGGACTCAAGCACGCTATTGCCTTTATATGTGGGAATGTAGAATTCCTCTGTTGTGTAATATAAGAGTAATCAACATGCATTGTAGGCTCCTTGATGAGAAGAATGATTCCATGAATAATTAAATAGTTACATTCTCACAGAATTAGGAGATGAAGGAAATGGATGGGATTCACCAACAACATATTAGGTGTAACCTAATATTTTTCCATCATAAATTTGTCTCTTGGAATGAAAACCCTAAAACTTAAAACCTAAAATATGTGGAAACCATAACCCAATTCCTTCATCCATCTCCAGACTTCCATAAAGAGTTTTCTTTCTTCGTTTAGTATCCTTCTTCTATAGCCTCTTAGAATCCTCTTATGTGCCAAACTTACCACTGAAAGCTTGAACCTTACTGGTATATTGTAGAGGAAAATATGGAAGACGTGATCCCTCTCTCCAATCACATCTCTCGTCATTAACAAAAAATTAAAAACATTATTTATTACACTAAAATGTTTTTTCTACAATCAATTATGAGGGAGATATGTAATTCTTTCCATGCTCGACATAGAGTTTACGGATGGTATCTAAAAAAACATATTAATAACAAAAAAAACGTTTCAATGTCCACCTCAAGTAGAATACTTTTATATGAACTTTACATATACATATATAGAGAGAGATAAAGTAATTGAAAGTAACAAAATTATTAATCTTTTGATCTCTACTTTCTACTTGTTAATATGAGGGAGATGTGCAATTCCTTTGGTGTTGCACATGGATTTGACACATGGCATTTAAAAAAAATCCTAATATTGACCATAAATAAAATATTTCAATGTTCACTTTAAGTAAAATAATCTTATAACAATTTTATATAGAGAGAGAAAAAATAATTGAAAGTAAAAAATATGGAATTAACAAGTAACATTTTAAAAAATATTTCAATGTAGACCATAAATAAAATATTTCAATATTAACTTTCTCTATACAATTTGTTATTATATCAAAAATAATATATATTATTTTTGTATTCATAAATAATATTAACAAAAGTTGCAAGACAACATAGTCCTTGCTTTTTGCAGGTTTGAAAATTGATAATAATTAAGTATATTATTTAAATTTTATTATTAAAAATTAGTAAAAATAATTATCAATATTAATATTTTTATTATAATTATAATTGATTATTAAGTTAGTGAAACTAATTGTTCGTATTAATATTTTTATTATAATTTTTATTGATTATTATTATAACTATATTTAGTATCATTATATTATAATATTAATATTAATATTTATTAGATGCCCGAGGTGTAGGACAGTCGGTGACGGAGTGTGTTGTTAAGCCACTCCGTGTTGTTAAAGTCACCGGTTCGAAACCTGCGGGGACAAAAAATCCAACCATGTTAAGGGTTGGTGTGGCTCAGGCCCTGCACAAATTAACAAACAAAAAAAAAAATATATTAATATTCATTAGTGAAATTAATTATTACTATTAATTTTTTCATTAGAATTAGAATTGATTATTAATATTACTATATTTATTAAGATTGTAATCTATTATTCATATTAATATTAGTTATCTCAATATGGAAATTCGTTATCATAATATTCAATATGAAAATGTTTTCACATAAATTCCTGTCACTAATGATGGCCCCCCATGGTAAGTAAATCCTGTCATATTGATGGCCAGACATGATAGGTAAACTAGGGATGTGTTTTTGCATAGGTAGATTCGTTATGGGAGTATGAAATATTGATTGTGTAATTAATTTAAATTCTTGAACGGCTTGAAGGCCACAATAAGGCCTCAAAATTTTCAACCAATGACGGTTTAAAAAAATAAGTTATTTTATAGATTAAAAAATAAAAAATTGTATTTCTTATGTAAAATATTAGGTTTCCCATGAAATTTTTTTAAGTCAATGAAAATTAATGCCAAATCAATAACAAACTCATTGCTATAATCCTTCTTTAACAAGAACTAATAAAAAAACTTCTTCAAATTGACCATCAACATTTCAAATGTCCAATATCAACCTAACTATATATATAATAAAAAAAAAATTACAATACAATATTACAATATACCAATTTAGAATACAAAGTCAATATAAGTTATCTTTCAACAACCAATCCTAATTCAAAACCTAAAGTGACCTTGTTTATAGGAATAAGTACTGTCGATGGTGCTTCTGAGGGTGGAAGCTGAGAAAAACGGATCTCTGGAGACTCGCGGAACCCTTATGATAAATCCAGTAAATGAAAATTATATATATGGGTTAGTTTAATTGGTTTAGAGTGAGATTTGAGTTTTTCATATTTATTATTGATTTTTATGGAAATATACATATAAAGAGGTAAATCATCGAATAAAACAAGATATTATTTGATTTTTTTTTAAATGTTATTTTTAAATTTAAAAATAATATAAGTAACTTATTCTCAAATAATTTTCTCATATATCTTTATAAATGAATTATTCAAAATAAAATACATATATTTTCCTTTTATTTAAAAAAAAATATCTGTCTAGTTTACTTTCAAAAGATTGAAGATCCATTGTTTCATATCCACGTTAGGCGATCATGCACTTTAATAATGGATTGTTTCATATCCATTATTAACTTTCTCTTTTCAAGAATTAAAAGGAATTGTTGAAGATTTCTAATAAATATAAAACAATAATCTTTATTATTAACTTTTTCTTTTCAAGAATTCAAGGAATTGGTATTGGGAAAATTTATAATAAATATAAAGTTGGATTTACAAATTTAAATATTTTATATTAATAATTAAAGAAATAGTTAATTTTAAAAATATTAAAAATTAAATTTATATATTTAAATATTTCATATTATTAATTTTAATTAAACACAATTTTCAAATACAATAGAATGTGTAATAAAACACTCCATTCTAATAAACGAAAAACGATCAATAAAATGAATGAAGATGATTCCACGCACTAAAAACAATGAAACATTCATTCAAATATAATGAATAATTAAAAAATCTAAACTAAGATTTATATTAACAATGAAACATTCATTCAAATATAATGAATAATTAAAAAATCTAAACTAAGATTTATATTAACAATGAAACATTCATTCAAATATAATGAATAATTAAAAAATCTAAATTAAGATTTATATTATATTTTGAACCATCATTAAATTAATAATTATAAAATAAAACATCATCTATATACATATATATTTAGATTTATTAAATTTTTAATTATATAAATAAACAATAATTAATAAAATAGTATTCATATAATTTAATTGATTAAAATTTTAATTATATTATTTTTAATGATATAAACAAATATTTTTGAACAATATACACTTCAAGAAAAGCATCATCATTTGTTTCTAATGGGCTTAGTCCCAAAAGGGGATGACATTTGCGTTGTTAAAGTTTAGGTATAGGAACAAATCTTGAAGCACATGGATCCAGAGGTTGAAAATGACAGCGAGCAATATGCATCATTGAATGTTGTGGTGGGTGGTATATACACTATCTAATCACCTTGGTATATACGTCGGGGTATATCCGACGGTATATATACCACCTGTCGTAGCAGTGAATGTTGCGTAACATGCTATATATTGCTCATCGAAAATGATAAGGTCGATTATGATGACAATTTGGGTAGCTCAAAGGACATTTTTGTTACCGATGTTGACTTCATCCATGCATAGAAGGCCAAGCAATCACTAGCCATAGGCCTGTCCAGGCCTTTAGATCTTCATGCATCCAGAGTGGAATACAAGGTGGCAGATCATTCATTCCTTGCATAAGTTAAACCATGAGACCCTATTCTCAAAGGATCGAAGGACGATCTGGCACATGCATATGGTTATGAGCCTCGAGATCGATCCCATTCCCCTCGTCCCTTGGTATCACAAGGTGGCAAGTTTAGTTCTAAGGTTAATGCTCGCAGTGGTGAAGGTCTGATAGCCCCTTCCAATCCCCAGAAGAAGTTGAAGCCAAAGTATTGGAAAATAAATAAATCGAGGAAGAAAATGGTGGTAGGCGATGACATTTCTTTCTACAAGATTCTAGAGTTGTTGGGAAGAACTATTGTCGAGCATTTCTATGATAAGATTGTTTGCTCAAAATCACTGGGAAAATGGATCCACAAGAATTGGACTAACATTTTGGGGTATAGACTTGGGTATCATACTTTAACCAGAGGTTGGATTTGCTTCAAATTTCACACTAAGGAGGATTTAAATAAAATCTTTAGTCGGATTTGGGGTTGGGATCCCTCTTGTTTGGTTCTTAAGGAATTCTTTGTTTCATTTGACCCATCTCATGACCCATTGGCTCCGTCAAAGGTTTGGGCGATATTGCCCAAACTTTCATTAGCTTTTTGGCATGCAGAGTTGTTGAAGGCTATCGAGAATAAAATTAGTATATTTCATAGTCTCAAATTAGATTAAGACACTAAGTTGGATCATTGGTGGGCTTATCTTCAAGTCGAAGTGAACATGCATGAAGGTTTGCAGGATGAGACATAATTGGTATGGGAAGGTTTTTCCTGGATCCAAAGGATTAATAACTAGAAATCACCCTTCCAGTGTTTTGGGTTCCATGAGGTTGGTTACCTCCAGGCCTAGTGCAGAAGGCATCCTTCCCAATTTCCTCCTTTTAGAAAAATTTGGAAAAGGAAGTCTCCAGAGGAAATAACGCACGAGGAAGAGGTAAATCAGTTAGCAGAGAATCTAGAATCAATGCCAAGGAAAAGGGGAAGGAAACGTCGAGTTCTTTTTTCTGAGAAATATCGTGACAAGGTGACTGGTAAAGGTTGAAGTTATTCTCTCTCACTCTCAAAAAAATCAATTAAAATGAATTCTCGTCAGTAATCTCCTGCATGTGATGAAGATGTCAACGTTTTGACACTTTTCAGGCCCTCTTCCCCCCCTTTCTGGAGCCTAGGAAGGCCCCTCCTCCTGAGAAGCTTCCTAGCTCTACACCCGAGGAGGATAAGTAGTCCTCTTTTTGTCGGGTTGACATGATTTCAGATCTAGCTCCCAATCCTAGATTTCCCCTTCTTTCTAGGGATGATTCTTTCAGAATCATTTTTTCCATATCATTTGTCAAGTCAGACTACCTCTTTAGGTCTAGAGTCAAATTTGGTTCGATAGGGGTGTTTGGCCTTTGATAAGGCCCCTAGGGGACAGGTGGGAAGAAAATTCTATTTATCCAAGGCTTAGTTAAAAGCAAAGAAGGAAATTCAGGATGGTAAACAATGAACAATAGTTCGGTCCCTTGGAGCGGGGTTGGCCCACTCAAAGGTTACCTAATGGTTGTGCTATCTCTCAACATCAGAGGGGTTGGGGGTGCCCACAAAATATTTTCCCTCAAAAGGCTTGTACTGTTACATAATCCAGATGTCATTCTAATACAAGAGACTATGTGTGATGGGGACAAAGCGAAAGATATTTTCAAGCCCTGGTTGAAGGGGTTTTTTCTTTGGATTCAGTTGGCCTTTCAGGGGTCTTATCACCGCCTAGAACCCATGTTTTAGCACTATCTCCTTGTCTATGATTCCATTGGTGTTTGTGGTGGAGTTAGGGGATACCTCCTTAAGGTCATCTTTCAAGGTGTTAAACCTCCATGGACCTTACCTTGATCACATTACTTTCTAGGAAGCGTTGAGTTCTTCAAGGGAAATAGTGGGAAATAATATTATTCTAGGAGGTGATTTAAATTTTACTATGTCCTCTTAGGAAATTTGGGGGGAGCATACTTGGAAATACCCCCAAGAAGGATTATTTTCAAACTGGATAACAATGAACTCTTTGGTGGATATGTTGTCCCTCAGAATATTTCTCAAACATGGAGAAATGGTTGAAAGGGAAAGGATTTAGTAGCTAAATGGATTGACCATTTTCTCATTTTTGAAAATTTTATTAAAATCTTGGAGCATTGAAACATGGTTTTCAATGGGTGGATTTTCCAACCATATGCCAATTTTTCTAAGAATTGTTAAGTCAGATAAGCCAAAATCTTTCCCCTTGAAACTCAATGATTCTTGGTTGCATGAAGATGAGTATCATTCCTTGGTGGAAAATGATTGGGCACATCTATCTAATGTTGAGGGCTCATCATACATGAGCCAATTGGCAAGAAATATTGGAAATATCAGTATATTGTCTAGAAAATGGGAAAAAACATTCCTAGATCGTTCACTCACCAGTTTTAAGGAAATAGAGAAGGCTCTAGATTTTTTTCTGGCAGAAAATTCAGTAGGGTCTTGTAATGTCTCTGATCTGGACCCTTTACAATTGTACATATAGGCTAGTGAGCCATTGGTACCAATTGTAAATGTAAATTCACATTTAGGCTAGTGAGTCGTTGGCACTAAGTTTTGGCACTGCACACACCTAAGTAGTGCGCGAAGAATTGTTATCAAAGACATGGTGCACACATTTCATAGTGTTGCACGCACCTGGGTAAGTGTGCACATTTCACAGTGTTGCGTGCACTTGGGTAAGTGTACGAGAATGACCTGGGAGTGCATGCAAAAATGAGTTGTGCATGTGCATGTGTGTGTGTGTGTGTGTGTGTGTGTGTGTGTGTGTGTGTGTGTGCATGTGCATGTATATGTATTGAGGTTGGAGAGCCTATGTGATTATGAGGCTAGTGAGTCTGGACACAGATAGGATAGTGTGCCTATCTATGTAAATATAATCAAAAGTATTAATATAATGTTACATCATTTCTCATAGATAGACTTAGACAAAAAGAGTTGGGGGTTGACTCCACCAAAAAAGGGAAAAGAGGGCAAGAGTTAAGTCGTAGGGAATATTTTATAATATTTTTTGGAAAAGTGTATCTATGGATATTTACTTTATCCTAAGTTCCCGAGGGTAAGGAACGAGTCACCAAGTAGCTTAAGCTACTTCAGAAGGTGATAAGTGTCGAGTTGAAGGAATGTAATATATATTGTTGAGCCTTAGTGTATTTTGGGGGAATTCATTAGAGGAATTATTGATGTTTTTAGGATCTCGTGAGCAGAAGGGGGTCAGACTATATGGAATATCTGATTATTACCTTATTTTCGAAGAGAAGCTTGTAATGGGTTTCTATACTGTAATATGAGTCTTTCTATGGAGGAAGCAAGTTGACAAGCCCATGAGCATACTCTCCTAGCAAGATTTTTGCTGAGAATTATTCCCTGGTACATTGGGCATTGGTTGTAGGGGTTAGAGACTTCCTGTCCGGCACGTTATTGGTAACCCTGGAAGGGAAGTGGGGTAGGCAAGGGACTTTTGATAAAAGAAGGGGCACACTTCCTTGGGTGTGACAAGTGTGTGGGAAATTAGGGATTGTAGGCTAGTTGTAGCAGTGGGCACCTAGGACTAAGAAATTTTGTTGAGATTCAGACCTTAGCTTGTTGCTAGGAACCCTTTTTCCCTCGTGTAGTTAAGCCCCATCTCATGGGTGACCTGTTGTTGAAATATTAGGAGCAACAAACTCTACGGCTAGGAGGAATGTTTGAGTTATGCATGCAGTTGGTGACTTTCAAAAAATATTAGTGTTCTTTATGTGCTTGTCTTGTTTACTATGTGCTATTTATCTATGTTTGGTATGGATTAATTATTGTATATTTTCACATATAAGTCATTGTTTTTTATTTTTTTTAATGTTTCTTGCGCATGTAAGTATAGTGCTTATAGCTTGTATCTATAGTTGTGCATGAGTATGAAAGATGTTAATAGTTTCCTGTAAGTTAACCTTATATTTTGGTATAAGCCTCCAGGGAATGTTGAAAGGTCGTGCGCATAGAGAATACTCTGTGTGCACTAGAGGTTGGATTGCTCGTGTGCACTGTCAAGCAGTCTGCGCGCACAAGTAGGTTATATTTAGTGTGAGACGTTGGGACGGTTTTGATCGTAGTAGTGTTGTGTGATCAATACACTAGTGCATAGTGGTTTGAGTTAATTCCATTGCTTAAAGTTGTGTTAAAGGGATAAAGTTAGTGTGGCACAACTCAACTTGAGGTTGAGCGCACTACTTCAAGTGAAACTGCGTAGACTTGTGTTTAGAGTAGAATTTTCGCAGTGGATTTTGGAGTAGCATTGTTCAGAAGTATGTTGGATGATGTTACAATACAACTGATTCAGAACTACAGAAGTTGAGGTTGTGTGATGTGGCCCAACCTGGGGTGGTTGTGGCGTTACATTGTGGTATAAGAGCATCGTCAGAGCGTTTTAGGGAGTAGCACGGCTCGACCTGGGAGGTTGGGGATGTTACAGGTCTCTAAGTCAAGCATAGGAAATTGAGTTGGGGGAGCTATTGAAAAATAAACATGACTTGTTTCTATTGGAAGAAGTGATATGGAGGCTAAAAAGCAAGGCTATTTAGCTGAAAGAATGAGGTAGCAATACCTAATTATTTCACATATTTTCTCAACATAGAAAGAATCAAAATTCCATAGGAGAAATCAAAGATCAAAATGGGATTTTAAATTCCACAAATGAGGAAATGGAAGATGTAGGGGTGGAATTTTTTATCTCCTTATTTGAAGAAAATATGGATGCCCCATTGGAGATACCCCAAAAGTAGTTGACTTGTTTCCTTGCAAAATAACTGATGAAATAAATGAGGTCTTACTGGAGGTGGTCACAAAGTCCGAAGTCTATAATACACTATCTACATTCCAAAAATAAAAAATTCATGGGCTAGACGATTTTATAGTGGAATTATTCCTCGAATTTTACGATATACTAAAGGAGGATTTGTTAAAAGTGGTGAATGAATACCAAGTTTTTGGAAGGGTCTATGGACCTCTAAATAAAACTTTCATGGCCCTCATTCCAAAGAAAGTAGAGCCGATCTCTTTTGATGATTTCCACTCAATTTCTTGTTGCAATTTGATATACAAGTTAATTTCCAAAATCATTGCAAATAGGCTCAAACCTATTATGAGAGAAACCATCTTGGAGGAACAATTTGGTTTCCTGTACAAGAGAAAAATCCATGATGTTGTGTCCTTACCTAAATAATCTCTACACTCAATCAAAGTGCATACAATCCCTTCTTTTGTGTTAAAAATAGACCTCTCCAATGCCCATGCCAAAGTGATCTGGACTTTCCTTAGACTAGCCCTAATCAAGGTGGGGATGAATTTGGTAATGGTAAATTGGATTATGAGATGCACAAATTCAGTGTACTTTCTTGTACTAATAAATGGACCCCCCCTCTAAATTATTTTTTTTCTTCAATAGGTATTTGTCAAGGATGTCCTCTCTCCCCCTTTCTCTTTTTAATTGTGGAAGAAGGCCTAAGAAGACTCATCCAAGAGGCTCAAAGTAAAGGTCTCCTAAAAGACATGAAGATTATAGATTTTGAGTTCATTTCTCATTTTCTTTTTGTGTATGATGCAATGCTCTTTGGTGTAGGTAATGTAAAACAATTTCAAGTTATCAAAGACGTTTTGGACCTATTTTGATCAACTATAGGAATGGATTTGAAAAAAGAAAATATTCCATTAGATTCAATGTCTTGGGAGAGGAGGCTCATTTATAGTTAGCAAACTTGTTCCCTTTTGCTTCTTTTGATCATCAACTATCTAGGATTTGTGTTAAATCCTAACTCATATGGGTATGTGGATTGGTCCTGGTTAGTAAAAATTCAAGAAAGAATTGATATGTTGGTGAATCAATTTCTTTCATGCGAAGGGAAGTTGGTTCTGTTATCTCCTAATAAAATTTCATTTTATTTAATCCTTAGGTAGTTGTTTGCGTCTTTGTTTTCCTTATCCATTCATCATGGTGTGTCCTTCATTGAGTCCAGTCATCAAGCCTTGGTCATGTCAAATGATGTTGGTAGATGAATAAGTGGTCATCAAGGTCATTGTCCTAAGTTTTAATGCCAAAGGTTGATCATAGTATGAGTGAATTACATCCTAAAAATGAGTCAAGGATTATAAAGAGTCAATCTTGGTCCTTAATGATTCATCATTACAAATGAAGTCATGAATTGACCTTTGTTTTATCATCATTTTCTATTATGATGAGTTTGTAGCACATTTGGTCACTTTTGTACATGAAGCGCTACCAACTCAACAAAAGTTGTCAGTGCAACTCATCACTCTTCTACATGGCGCGCTACAAAATTGTGTTGTTGCTCTGTTCCATCATTTAAACCCTCTTTGATTGGGGAAAGCATATCAAAGAGGATTCTAGAAGCTCAAAAGTCATCATCAAGTATTCAAATCTCCCTCCAACACTCAGCTAGCCATCAGTCTCAAATTTACCACATGGATTTTGCATGTTGAAAGTATTTCGTTGGTTTTTATAAACTGACTTTTGTACATCAGTTTTCTATATAATAGATTAATTTTCAAATGGCTCCAAGGAAAGAACCTATCCACAAGAAGAGGGCAGGATCTATGGTCAGGTTTGAACCTACTGATACTACTCTTATTAAGCAAAACACTAACCATGTAGATTCTTTCAAGCGCATGGGATGCTGGAGGTTTTGTCAAAATATTGAAGGATATCATCTGGAGGTTTCAAGAGACTTTGTGTAGAATTACAAGGAGGGTAAGACACAGGTTGGACCCTTGGAAATTCATCTGACAATGGATTTGATTACATAAGTGACTGAGATTCCTAGGACAAGGGAACTTTGGTTCAAGGAAAGGAGATTAGAAAAGGAGGACTGGTGTCAAGACATGCTCAAGCCTGAGCATAGGTGAGCTGATTTGGTGAAGGGTGTGCCAAGGAATTGGCTATTAGAGGAGTATGATAAGTTGATGTTCATCATTCAAAGATTTTTTACTTGTGAAGGGAGGTACAACTGCATTTTGCAGTACCATTTCAAACTGCTTCTCCACTTCACTNCTGATTTGGTGAAGGGTGTGCCAAGGAATTGGCTATTAGAGGAGTATGATAAGTTGATGTTCATCATTCAAAGATTTTTTACTTGTGAAGGGAGGTACAACTGCATTTTGCAGTACCATTTCAAACTGCTTCTCCACTTCACTAATAAGAAGGAAATAGACTTATCTTATTTCCTTTTCATGAGTTTGCAAATAATGATTTCATGTGCACAAATAAATCCCGATAGACTTGAACAATCCATCTTTCACCATGCCTTAATCAAACTCATAGTCATTGAACAGTTGAAGAAGGAAAGGAAGGATTGGTCCACTTTCCTATTTGTATATAATTACCAAGTTGAGTTGCCTTCCTCACCTCCCAAGCACAAAACCCCTAGAAAGAAATCTGGAGATCCTTCTTTTGTTACATTTTCTGAAATTCCACAGTATTCTCAAGCCCCTGTCTTCAAAGAGCCATTGCTTGTTCAAATTACCAAGAAAGATAAGGGAAAAAGTAAAGTCAAAGATGTAGTCATTGAAAAACAAACATAGTTTCCTGTTGAACCTACACAAATGGAAATTTATGATGAATTACAAGGGTTGAAGACCAAAACTAATATCCCAACCCTTAGAATATCTACAAGGAGAAAACTTGTTCTAGAAGCTATAATTAAGGAATCTCATCAAAGCATTGAGGTTATCAAGCCTAGAACTAGGTTATCAAAATTGAAATTTTCTCCTCTTGAAAAGGAAGCACTTGAGGCCATAGTCCAATTAAGTGAATCCCCACCAGAGCCATCTCTAGATATAGATCAAGGGCCTAAAAATAATTGGGCTCAATTACTCAAG
>SNQJ01S0140603.1:0-16835 GCA_010110895.2 Picea sitchensis
CTAATGCTTGAAAGCAAAACACGTGTTGAATTCTTATTCAAGAAATCATTCACAATATGAGTAAGGCTTAGAAACATTAATCATGTTACTTAACTATGGAACTCATCTAACTACAACAAATATTAAACTCATCTAAATCAAGATCTAATCTAAAACATGTATCAAAGATTACTTGAAAAGAACATAAAGGAAGAGTGTACTAGTTTGGCAAAGGAGGCCCTCCAATGCTTCACTTGTACACTTGAGTTGTCTCAGCTAAGAAAGAGCTTCCAGCAACATTCACATCATCATTTCATAAACATTATGAAGAAAAAAATGCAGAACTGATCTCAAGATTGCAAATTCCAAAGTTTCCTCATTCACATCCCAAGGTTGTCATACTAGTCTATGCCTTAGAGTATTTATACAAGAGTTTTGAAACTAATAATGCTAATAAATCTCCTAAATATCATGATCAAATCCATAATATATGCTAGGAAGGTCGAATACCCCCTTCAGATCCATAAAATATGAAAAATCCCAAGAAAATCTAAAATTGTCCATGATTTTACGCTAAAACAGGGTATTTTCTACTGAAGTGGCCCTGTTTCACCAGTGTTGACCAGACACCTGGAGGGCTCAGATCTCAAAGCTGATAGCTCATCATCCATCCTTGTACATCAAGGATCATGACCCAAGTCTCAGATTTCGTCCAACTGTCCTGCAAGTACACGAACCTTGGAGTAATTACGGGATTTAGTCAAATCCTGTAATTTCTGATAAATTTTCAATTTTAATGCCAAAAATTTGAAAACTCAATTCTTAAGCTAAATAATGATAAATTTACCTTGCATAAGCTGTTTTATGGAAAATATGGAATGAAATGGAGGCAAAATGGATGGTTTTGGAGGCAAAAGTATAGTTTATAGAGCGAAAAGGAAGCATAAAAATGTACTCAACACTTATCACTTTCCATTACTGCTTCCCTTTCATTTACTCATCTTTTGGGTTTTCATCTATATTGACCCAATAAGGGCTCATACCTCATTTCATGAGAAGAAGGGGATGAAGGCCCAGAGGCTTGTAGCTGGAAAAAGATAAAAGCCAATGAATTATCATCCAAATTCTTGCTCTAGGGTCCTTAGAGCAATGAAATGCTTCTCCACGAAATTCAAGGACTTGTAAAATAAAACACATAGCTAATAAATGTCTCACTTGTTGAGGGAATGCATTGCAGTGTATTTTACTTTTCTTGTACATGGCACTCAATGTGTTCTAGTGTCAAGTGGAATTGTGGTACTCTTTAATTTCCCTTGAATATAATACTCAATGTTCATACCTTAACCAATTAATTGAAAATAAAAGGGCTTGGAAAAAGGTTGCATTGAAAACAAGGATGCAACTTGTTAACTCTCCAAGCAACTCTTTGAGGTTGTAAGTCAAAGATGCTTGGAAACTTAAAGTAAAACTGTTTTTGTGTTTATGTATGTGTGGATCAATGGGATAACTCAACCTTAATGGATTGGAATTAACATAATCAACAATATACAATCAAATATGATAGTGATTTCAAAGATTAATGATCAAACAAATAGCTTTGACTATGGGTGAAGAAATCAGTGCTTATAAACTAGATACACAATGATGGGTTTAATAAACAATACAAATAACTATTAATCAAGCTATGAACTGACTAATGAGATGATAGTCATTAAAAGTTAAGACAACTTGAATAAGAGTACATAAAAGAAGGTAATGGATGAAGGTTTGACATCAAAAATGAAAGAAGATTGTGATTGTATATATATATATCTGAAAAACTGTACAATAGCATAAGGCCCCTGTATCCAAAATAGAACCCTTTACATCTTCAGAATTTCTTGGCTTTATAGCCTTTACAAAAGATATCTAGATACTGGAAAACTGGATCAAATTTACTTAAAATAGAAAGTCAAAACAAATTCATGAAAATAGGAAAAGATCTGATTTCATAGGTCAAAATCTTATCTCAAATGATATTCTTTGACAGTTGCAGAAGATCTTCATAAGCTGATAGATAATTTGAATTTGCCACCTTTGTCAAAAAGACATTTTTTTGCCACAATTAGGTATCAAACTCAATCTTCTCCTCTTGTTGACACCCTTTAAAATTGGAACAAAAACCCAATAATGATGCCATTAATTATTAACTATCATTAGAAATTGTTCTCCTGGAATTCAGATCAAGGAAACTCGGATCTATGAAAAAATAGTAGCTTTCTGCCCTGTTCTGTGATTTCGGCAGCTTACAGGCATAAAATAGAGTGAGATTAGTTGTCGAAAGCAGAGCTTCCTGCAGCTAACAGTGCCTTTAGGAACCCAACCAAGCTATCGAAAGTGCAGGTCTAGCAATTCGTTTCAAAATTGCAAAAGACTTGGTTTCTTCAAACTGTTTAATCTTCAGGGTTCTTCATTTAGGTTTACAACAAATGCATTCCTCTTAACTTTAGTTCCATGCCCCATTTCATCATTACAACTTACAGAAAGGTCATTCTAACATAGTACTAAAGATATTCTGGCATGTATATTTCTTACACTTGCATGAATGACCAAGCTTTGAAAGGCTGCTCTTCTCTTGGAAATAATGCTCAACTGCCAGCTGCTGCAGAGTGTTGGATTCTGTATCTTTGTAAAACAAATTACTTTCTTCTAAATGAAAACTTCCTCATGTTGATTTGTAGAGACACAATACTCAAGTTTAAAATGTTAAACAACTCTACTCAGATATTAAAGATCTGTGTATTTTTTACTCCGGTTCAGAATGTAGAAAACAAAATGCATTTGCCTTTTCCTTAAATAGAGCTCTGGAAACACTGTTGTTGGTGATTCCATTTGTACTAAGTCCACCACTACCAAAAGGAGACAGGCTTTGCACAGTCAGTCATTGCAAAATATTGTCCCAAGAATTTCTTCTGCAATGATTTACATGTTGTTGTACTATTCGATGATGCTTTTGCACTCAATCAACATTGAAGACCTGACCGATGATATGATTGGCAGCTGGATTAGGAGCCAAGAATTCCACATTGAATATAAAACTATCCTCGCAACTGAGGAATTTCTTGGACATTCATCTGCTTGACTAACAATAGTCTTTTCAATTTCAAGAAGAGGCAAATAGCCAAGATGGTGAGAAAGTCTAGCCATTTCCTCCTTTGCATTGACAACACTAGGCCCTTGCATCTATTATAGTCAAGTAATTTCCTGAAGTAGTAAAACAACAATCTTGTACTGCACACAAATTGAGGTTTGAGCTTTTATGTCAACTCCTAAAGATTGATTTTCTATATGTCAGTAAGGAAAACCTCATCCAGACAGGACATAGCAAAAAATGGTTTGTTCAAGATATGCAATTCCAGCTTTAAAACACTTTGATGTTATAGCTCCACGAGGTACTCTTGGAGATGTAGTCTTTGAATGCCTTAAGTAGAGAATCTAGTTCGTAACATTCAAGCGAAAAAACAATTCTTTTAACTTCAACTAGAAATCAAATCACTTTAGCAGTGGCGAGCCCATGAATACACCTAATCTGTCAAACCCTGAAACTCTTTGTGGCTCTTCTTCGTGACTTGATTTGCATGTGGCATGATGCCTTTACCTTTCAAAACATTTCACTAGCCAAACTATGTTTACCATTTGACATCTGTGCATGCAACCATCTACCTGGAAATCAGGCATTAGGTTTCAATTTTTGAACTGATGGTGCACTAGGCTTAGTTTTTGGACAAATGGCAAGGTTTCATGAATGGGCCATGAGTTAACTTATGACCTTTTGTCAACTTGTTTCTTGGTTGGTATATGACTCGTGGCTTGAATTTATTTTCATAGCTTAGTTCGTGGTCTAGCTATATAGCTTGGCTCGTGGCTTTAAATATGAAAGCGCAGGTAGCATATAGGATGGTATAATATGAATTTGACTCGGTTTAGCTAGTATAAGAATTGGGTATGTAGCTTGGGTCTATGCTTAGTCAATATGTAATAATTCTATGCAATATTCAATAGATTTGATTTGTAGTAAGGCTTGGGCATAGGACATTTTAAAGCACACACCACATATCTTTGATAATGTGAGAAAACTATATATAAAATATAGTTAAAGATCTAAACATAGACTACGGTTTACCAATTTATTGCATTTTTTAATTGCAAGTCAAGAGGGCACAACCAAAACGTTTTTGAGCAAAAGTGATCAAGGGGAACTTTGATGAAGACCTGGAAGTTAAGGTACTGGCCAAAAAATTTTAGAAATGAGCGTATTAAATAAAAAATGAGAAGACACTCCAAAAATACCAGTGTATTTTTTGTTGCTAACATCTGGCTCCAACTGGGATGGAGACCTCCCTGTGAGGTTTCCAAGAACCTAGTAGTTCCAATCGCCTTTACCATTGGGCATGGAGTCATCTGGCCCTTACCATTGGGCATGGAGTCATCTAGCCTTTAGAACTGATCTCCTGTAACCTGTAGTTAGCATGTAGTCTGCCTGTAGCCTACCTGCTTATTCAACAACCAATAACTAGAAGAATCTACTTGCTTAGATGAAGAGCTTATTTTCTTATTTTCTCCTAATCCTAACCATAAAAACGGTCTCATCATGTGACATCATTCTTCCAATGAAGCCATGATAACATTGAACTAATTACAAGAATCCTTTGCATGCATATAAATTACAGAGAACACTTCATGTCGTGCAACACAATTTCAACTTGCAGAGCATACTTACAATCATCATTTTCCTTGGTTCCAAATATTGCACAACTGAAGACTTCTATAAAACACAACTCTATATAAATGGCTACCAGATCATAGAAAGAAGTTAACTTTGCTTGCTTCTCAAGCCTTTCTTCAACCTTTGATATATAGCTGCCATAAACTGGTTCCTGCAAATATGAAAGTAGTTGTGAGCTGATTTGACTACTAATCCCTTCTTTTTAGATATCGTCGTCGTAGGTGATTTCAATTTTTTGTTCATGAGGCATTATAAACATAAGAGAAGACTTGGAATCTTTAGCTAGATTAAACTCATCATATTCAATGTCTTCTACAAACATGGAATGGTTGATTACAACATGAAGTTGTTCCTTAGTGGGCAAAGAAAAAGGCTCGTTGAAATCAGATTCATAAATGTCATATATTGGCTGACTGTTGTTCAAGTCAACATTATTTGATGTAGAAATATGCTCTTCTCCATCTACATACTTATCAAAAATAGGTGGACAAAAAACCTTTGTATCTTGCAAAGAAAGACAAGCAATGCTTAGATCCTTCTCTCCAATCACGGGTGAAAACATATCGTAGGCAACCTCTTGAAAAAGTTCAAAAAAATCTTCTTCTCTAACTGTTCCTTCGTGCAAATCAAAGACAGGAGGTACAACAGAGATAAGGTCTGATGCATCTACAACTATGCAATTCTTATTTGTATCATGAAGATCTTCCTGAACAATATAATTTTCACCTTGACAAACAAAAGAAAAGACTACTTCCTGGTAAACTTGCTTCTCGAATTCATCACAACAACCTTCAAAGAGACTTTCAGTTGGAAATTCATCTTTACAAAACAAATGGAAAGCATAATGAAAACTTTCCAATGAGTGAATTCTTGAAGCTGGAAGAGATCTACACCAATAAAGGGCAATCCCCTTTAATGAATACCTGAAAATCCTAATTTGAATGTCCTCGTGTACAATTCCAAGTCAATGAATAAAATCATGAAAATCCAGCAAGTGTTCAACTGGAACTTCCCATTCTTCTCCTCGAAATCTGGGAATACTACATTCCCATTCTTCTCCTCGAAATCTGGGAATACTACATTCCCATTCTTCTCCTCGAAATCTGGGAATACTACGTTCCCATTCATCTCTACTAGGTACTGGATGAGGGTAACCAGAAATGCTTGAGAAATTGTAAAATGCATACCTCTTGTTCATTTCATACCAATGATGTCGCCAACAGATTTCTGAATAGCAGAGTTTCCACTGAATCTGTCCTTCATGGAGTCGTCAAATAGATGATTACAACCGAAAATATGTTCAGACCCTGTCTATCATCAAATTTGGATCAATGTCATATCCCAAGGAAGCTGAGCTTCAATCTCCTCTCCTGGGCAACAACACCAATTTGTTAACTCTCCAAGAAACTCTTTGAGGTTGTAAGTCAAAGATGCTTGGTAACTTAAAGTAAAACTGTTTTTTTGTTTATGTATGTGTGGATCAATGGGATAACTCAACCTTAATGGATTGACATTAGGATAATCAACATTATACAATCAAATATGACAGTGCTTTCAAAGATCAATGATCATACAAATAGATTTGACTATGGGTGAAGAAATCAGTTCTTATAAACCAGATACACAATGATGGGTTTAATAAACAATACAAATAACTATTAATCAAGCTATGATCTGACTAATGAGATGACATTCATTAGCAGTTAAGACAAATTGAATAAGAGTACAGAAAAGAAGGTAATGGATGAAGGTCTGACATCAAAAGTGAAAGAAGACTATGATTGTATATATATCTGAAAAACTGTACAATAGCATAAGGCCCCTGTATCCAAAATCGAACCCTTTACATCTTCATAAGTTCTTGGCTTTATAGCCTTTACAAAAGATATCTAGATCCTGGAAAACTGGATCAAATTTACTTAAAATAGAAAGTCAAAACAAATTCATGAAAATAGGAAAAGATATTATTTCATAGGTCAACATTTTATCTCAAATGATATTCAAAGTCTTCAAAGACTTTGACAGTTGTAGAAGATCTTCATAAGCTGATAAATAATTCGAATTTGCCACCTTTGTCAAAAAGACAGTTTTTTGCCACAATTAGGTAGCAAACTCAATCTTATCTTCTTGTTGGAACCCTTTAAAACTGGAACATAAACCCAATAATGATACCATTATTTATTAACTATCATTAGAAACCATTCTCCTGGCATTCAGATCAAGTGAACTCGGATATGTGCAAAAATAGTAGCTTTTTTCCCTGTTCTGTGCTTTCGACAGCTTACAGGCATAAAACAGAGTGAGATTAGTTGTCTAAAGCAGAGCTTTCGGCAACTAACAGTGCCTTTAGGAGCCTGACTAAGCTATCAAAAGTGCAGGTCTAGCAATTTGTTTCAAAATTGCAAAAGACATTGTTTCTTGAGACTGTTTAATCTTCAGGGTTCTTAATTTAGGTTTACAACAAATGCATTCCTCTTAACTTTAGCTTCATGCCCCATTTCATCATTACAACTTATAGAAAGTTCATTCTAACGCAGTAGTAAAGATCTTCTGGCATGTATATTTCTTACACTTGCATGAATGACCAAGCTTTGAAAGGCTGCTCTTCTATTGGAAATAATGCTCATCTGCCAGCTGTTGCAGAGTGTTGGATTTTGTATCTTTGTAAAACAAATTACCTGCTTCTAAATGAAAACTTCCTCATGTTGATTTGTAGAGACACAATACTCAAGTTTAAAATGTTTAACAACTCTACTCAGATATTGAAGGGCAGTGTATTTTTTACTCCAGTTCAGAATGTAGAAAACAAAATGCATTTGCCTTTTCCTTAAATAGAGCTCTAGAAACACTGTTGTTGGTGCTTCCATCTGTACTAAGTCCACCACTACCAGAAGGAGACAATATTTTCATAGTCAAGCATTGAAAATTCTTGTCCCAATCATTTCTTCTGCAATGATTTACATGTTGTTGTACTATTCGATGATGCTTTTGCACTCAATCAGCATTGAAGACCTGACCGATGATGCAATTGGCAGCTGGATTAGGAGCCAAGAATTCCCCATTGAATATAAAACTATCCTTACAACTAAGGACTTGCTTGGACATTCATCTGCTTGACTAACAATAGTATTTTCAATTTCAAGAAGAGGCAAATAGCCAAGATGGTGAGAAAGTCTAGCCATTTCCTCCTTTGCATTGACAACACTAGGCCCTTGCCCCTGTTATAGTCAAGTAATTTCTTGAAGTAGTAAAACAACAATCTTGTACTACACAGAAATTGAGGTTTGAGATTTTATGTCAACTCCTAAAGATTGATTTTTTGTCTGTCAGCAAGGAAAACCTCATCTAGACATGACATAGCAAAAAATGGTTGTTCAAGATAAGCAATTCCAGCTTTAAAACACTTTGATGCTATAGCTCCACGAGGTAATTTAGCAATGTAGTATTTGAATGCCTTGAGTAGAGAATCTAGTTCGCAACATACAAGACAAAAACAATGCTTTGAACTTCAACTAGAAATCAAATCACTTTAGCAGTGGCGAGCCCATGAATACACCTGATCTGTCAAACCCTAAACCTCTTCGTGGCCCTTCTTCGTGACTTGATTTGCATGTGGCTTGATTCCTTTACCTTTCAAAACATTTCACCAGCCAAACTGCGTTTACCATTTGACATCTGCATATGCAACCATCTGCCTGGAAATCGGGCATTAGGTTTCAGGTTTTGAACTGATGGTGCGATAGGCTTAGTTTTGGGACAGATGGCAAGGTTTCATGAATGGGTCATGAGTTAACTTATGACCTTTTTTCAACTTGTTTCTTGGTTGGTATATGACTCGTGGCTTGAATTTATTTTCATAGCTTAGTTTGTGGTCTAGCTACATAGCTTGGCTCGTAGCTTTAAATTTGAAAGCGCGGATGGCATATAGGATGGTATAATATGAATTTGACTCGGTTTAGCTAGTATAAGAATTGGGTATGTAGCTTGGATCTATGCTTAGTCAATATGTAATAATTATATGCAATATTTAATAGATTTGATTTGTCGTAAGACTTGGGCATAGGAAATTTTAAAGCACACACCACATATCTTTGATAATGTGAGAAAACTATATATAAAATATAGTTAAAGATCTAAACATAGACTACGGTTTACCAATTTATTGCATTTTTGTATTGCAGGTCAAGAGGGCACAACCAAAGAGTTTTTGAGAAAAAATGATCAAGGGGAATTTTGATGAAGACCTGGAAGTTAAGGTACTGGCCAGAAAACTTTAGAAATGAGCGTATTAAATAAAAATTGAGAAGACACTCCAAAAATACCAGTGCATTTTTTGTTGCTAACACAACACACCCTCTACAAAAGAAACCATAAATGAGACAATATGAGCCCTTGTATGTCAAGAATCCCCTTGCCCAAAAGTTACACTCACATCCACCTCATAATATTTCACATGAATTAGAGAGAGACTTCTTTGGAAACACTCCTTGAATTGGGGAATTATCTACCCAATAGGGAACCATGACAACCCTCCCATACTTAAATTTGACAAGTTGTATAAGGTCTTTGAGTGTTAGTTTATTTTGAAAAGGGGGCATTTGATGCACATGTTTGGGTTGCTCTCTTATTAAATATGGCTTACCTGGAATGATACTTGTGACTTGTGGAACCTCAGAGGGCATACTTGTTTGTCTCTATGGGGAACTTGTTAGGTGAAAGCTTGTTCGTGGAGGCATAAGGTTGCTTGGACCTTCATAGGGGCATGAACCCCATAGGTTGGATGATGCGCCCCTCTCATTGGACACTTGGGAGGATGAACATTTCCTTTGGAGGAACTTGGACACCATGATATGATCACATGATATCCCCTTGCACCTCAATGTTGGCCTTTGAAGGCCTAAAAATGTCACTTTCTATGCCCTAGACGTCACATGGAGGCTAGGGTTTTTGATGGATTTCTCATCATTGGTGGTGATGTGACATGGTTTTATGGAGAGATAGACACATGTCATGCACTAGAGCACTTGGTGGCAAGGAACATGGCCTTTGGAGGCCCAACGATCTTCATCAATAGGCTCAATGTCTCTCTTGGAAGCCTAAAGTCACCCTTTAGGGCATGATGCCACCCCTAAAAGGGAAATTACTTTATGTATTTTGTAATTTTAAGATGTAAAAGGAAAATAGAGGAGGTCAAGCTCTCTAATTTGTTGTTGACATTTTAAAAAGTGGACAATTTGGTCTTAGGTGACCTCATATAAATAGAGGTCACCTCAATGTCATTTTATCATCATGGTTTTGAGAATTACATACTCTCTTGGCTGAAATTTTTGCCCCACTTGGGAAATTTGCTTTGTCTCTCTCTTGATGTTTTGTGGATCCTTTTACTTGTCTATTGGAGGAAGAAGATATTTTTTATCTCTTGGATGCTTGTTTATTGGTAATGTGGTGTAATATTCTTGCCAAAGAAGTGTTTTTCATGTTATCTCTTGAACTTGGTAAGGAATTTTTGCAATTGTGTTGTTTCTTATTGGTTTAAAGGTTAATTTTGATAAACCCTCAGAGGAGTATAAGGGCATGCACCCTCCATCATGATCTACATTTTTTCCATTGAAAAAGATACTTTGCAAAGGTTGCTACAAGGAGTAAAAGGGATTACACCCTTGTAGATTTACCTTGCTAAGGTTTGTTTTTTTTAGGGATTAAAACAACTTACACCCATACAAAACTAACAAACCCAAGCTCATACACAAGAGACTCCATAACCCAATAGATAAGGCATTAATATACTTTCATTGGATATTGAATATTCATGCATTGGTAAATGTGATTTCTTGAGATATTGGAATTGTTCAAGTTGGATTTAATTCTACATGTTATAAGCTTTATTGTGCCCTAGGGGCATCTTGATTGGCCAAGTGATCTCATTGATGTTATAAACTTAATTCTACAGCCAATATCCCTGTAGAAAAATCATCTTCCTTTCATTGTTCACTCACTATTCTACCACTAAAAGTCACTTGCAATATGCCATAATTAATCTACTAGTTATTAGCTTTTAGTGGCTAGAATTTGTTGTTGTAAAAAATATTTGCTAAGATGATAAGGTTGTTACGAATTTTTTTGATAACACTACATAACATCCCCGTAATTGTTGCCTTGCTTTAATCATTGGAAATTCATCAACTTATTGGTAGATTTGTTTCCAATATCTTGTACTCGATTTTGATGGTTAAATTTTCATCTCTTAGTATCATTTTTTGTTGATATATATATATATATATATATATATATATATATATATATACTGCTGCAATTTGGGACAAAAATATTACTTGTTGCATCCTCATTGATTTGAGGCTTCTGTTATCATCTATTGTCTTGTTCCAGGCGGGTTTAACATTGTTTTGTAGGTATATCATCTTTGGAAAACAATTATCTCCTCACGAGACTATTTCTCAAGTGTCCTTCCCATATTTTACCTTGACCTGTTGGGGAATCCTTCATATCCTTTCATTTTCCATCTCAATCCCCCTAGGGTCACTCGGGATTCCCCCCTTGTGGTGATTTTATCATCCCTAAAGTGAGGGGAGTGTTTATCTAAGGCAACAATGGGAAAATAATCCCATAGTTGTCACACATTTATGGTTTGGGTTGGGATTTTCCCAATCTAAAATATGTTTGATAACATTTTGACACTATTTCCAAAGAGGATTTTGAATTCTTTCCCAAGCCCTAACGACACTTGGCAAGATATCCCAAATCCTTTTCCTAGTTTTTCTAGTGACTCCACTTGAGGGAAGTTCCCCCTCCCCCTTTGATGAGATTTTTAAGCTCATTTGGAAACTCTACAACATAAGAACCCATTGTTCCCCAAAGCCTTTCCACAAGAAATATTTAAKCYTTCTAAGGCTTACCGAAGAAGGCCTCCTCAMGATTCCCCTGTTATCAAAACCKTGTTCCAAGGTAACCTTCCCCTCACTCTAATGGCTCATTCTTGGGTTGGAAGCCTTTACAAGCATTTGAATCTRGCCACCATCCCTGGTCATACCAATGCAATRCCCAAAGAGTCTCACAAATGGTTGCCAAAGTTCAATGGGAACAACATTATCACACTTGAAGATCATATTGAAGTTATTGGTGTGGCCATGGAAGACAATGGTGTAGAAAATGAAGACGTTGAAATGAAGGTATTAGATATGTCTCTTGAAGAAGATGCTAGAAAGTGGTACAAATTCTTACCTAACAACCACTTGGCATCCTATACATATTTTTCCAAGTTGTTCAATGAAATATGGACAACAAAGAAGGATAGCAGAATGTTATTGATTCAATTCAATCAAATCAAAAGAAAATAAAATGAAACAATGAAGGAGTTTGAAAATAGATTTGACAATTTGCGCAGTCAAATCCCAAAGGATGTATGTCCATCAAATCCAACTACTGTCCTCCTTTACTTGAACATTTTTGAAGTATAGTTTGGTTTTATTCTAAAGGAAAGGATTTCTGATAGTCTAGAAAAGGCCACATAATAAAATGCTCAAATTGAATAACATCTCATCAACTCAAAGGTTGAGCCCTTTCAGTTTCCTCGTACCAATATGGAACCAAAGACAAAGAGCTCAACTAACGCATTCCAACATCCAATTGCACTCATAACTCAGAAGTTGGATCAAATGAATAATTATTTCTCCTAGACTCATATTCAAATCATGAACAGGTTGACAACCTTGGAGAGGTGTCATCATCCTTCCAAACCTCAGTTTATCAGACAACCAAATGCAAGATGGAAACTGAAGCCACAACAAGAAGGAAAGGCGCCTAACACCTTGGATCCAGTTGGGATGGTCATCTTGGAGGAATTACCATGGTGTCTCCCTTGCCAAGAACCTAAACCAGAGGAAGATTATTCGATACGAACAAAAGAAGAAGATCCAGGCACCATGGACAATCTAAACTTCATTGATATTTCTACTCTCCAGGATGATGAATGCATCAACATCATTAAAGAATATCTTGCAGAATTCAGAAAGAGGGAAGAAAAACGAAATTTCTTGCAAATTTTGAATCAGATGGATGAAGATATGAAGGATAAGTTGAGGAAAAAGGAGATATTGACTTATTCCAAGAGGAATAAAGTGCCAGTTCCATCACCACAATTAGCGAAGAAGGATGTTCCTCAAACAACTCCGACTGAGAAGGAAATTCCTCCACCACCTTCGTATAGCAAGGAATCTCCTCCACCTCCTCCACCACTAGTTCATCACTTGCTTCCACAGCCTACACCATCGAATCCACCACTAGTTCATCACTTGCTTCCACAGCCTACACCATCGAATGAAGAGCTTCATATAAATATAGATTTACCATGCATGATGGGAAAAATGAATATGTCAATACCTATGGTAGAGATGTGTAAGATTCCTTCTATAAGAAGAGACTTTTTTAAGGAATTAAAGGTACAAGATCAAGCAGTAGATCCTCCAGTTATCCTAAATACTATGTATCATGGAGGACAAGGAGAGGACAATCCTCCTTTTCTATCTTACTTTGGGCACAAATGGTCTCCATTTGAATAACTGCATGCTAGATTTCAGAGCCTCTGCAAATGTGATGCCCTTGAATGTTATGAAACAACTTGGTTTGAATACAACTCATCTTTATGGAAATGTTTGCAAAATTGATTCAAGAAAATTAAATGTGTATGATCTAATTGAGGATGTGGTGGTATATCTATGGGACTTACCTCATATTAGCCTCATTATGAACACAGTCGTGATTGATTTTCTCGATGCTTGGGGCATGCTCTTGTCAATAAGGTTGTATGATACCCTAGGTGGTTTCCTCAATATGGATCCCACTCATGCATATACTCTTATGGGGGATAACACCTTTGAGATTTTATATAATCGGCAGGTGGTCAAGAAACATGTAATGGATCCAAATTACCCTGATTATCATAGTGATTGTGAGTATGATGTGCCTCCGTACATTATTGAGTATGATCCTCATAATTTTCCTTTTACACAAGAGGATTGTATTGACACCTTGCTCCTGAAGAAAAACATATACAAAGAGAAGCTTGCAAAATACGAGGGTAAGGATCTAGGTTCCATCAAGATATGGAATAAAGATAAAGAGTGAGATAAATATATCAAGGACATGGTTAAGGTGAGTCCACCTACTCAACCTTACATTGAAAACATATCCTTTGTTAACTTCAGTGAAGGAATCCTTGCACTCATGTAGGATAAGAGGAAGGTAAATCCAAAGTACAACAAGAAGAGTGAATTTTTATGGATTGGCCCTTACATTATCAACAAGAAGTCTAAAAAGGGTACTTATTGTTTATCTTCCATGGACAGGAGGAAGATTCCATCACCGTTTGATGGGTATATCCTCTGACCCTACATCAATGAGACTTGACTTCTTCAGGGCACAGGCCCCAGGTAACTAGGTAGGTCATCTTGCTTTCTTGCATTTTCATTTTTCTTGCTCATGGTATATTAGTTGCATTTATCTAGATTTTCATCTTCAAATTTCATTTGCATATTGTTTTATTTACATTTATGAATAATGTTTTTGCTACATTTTCTTGAATCATATTACATGTTAGTTAGAAATTTTTGAAAAAATACAAAATTTTGTTTTTAAACAATAGTTTACAATTTTGAAATTTTTGATCATATGAATAAAGGGGTGAGTGTGCCACCTTTGATATCCAACAATTTGTTTGTTTAAGTGTGTGTAGGCACATGTCTTACAAAGATATGTTGAGTTTCTCATGCACTCTACGACAAGTACATGTCCCTAAGTAGGAGCCAGACATTATCCCCCCATTCTTAGGGATAACTAAGGAGATGATGTCTCAAGGTTCGGAGGTTGCAGACATGGAGTACCAAGAGAAATATGAGTATACAAAGCCCATTTACTCACCACACATCACCATTTTATCGATGGCAACAACATCCACTACACCCATCTCGTCCCATAGAGGAAAACATGTCTTGTTTCATGAGGTAACAAGTTTGGTGTCATGGTAAGTGTCATTTTAATAATTGAACCATTTGAACATGTTGCAAAGGGTCCTTTATTGATTATAAAAGCGTTTTATTGGAAATTATGTATTTTTCCTCATTTCACCTTGGTGGTTGACATGTTGTCCTAGTAAGTGGGTCACCCTCAGAAAAAGGGTTGCTACCAGGGGGTCTCCTTGAAGGTTCATCGTACCATTCCCACACATACTTATCACTTTCAATTACTTCTTCCCTTTTGTTTCCTCATCTTTTGGGCTTTCAACTATATTGACCCAGGAAGGGCTCGTACCTAATTTCATGGGAAGAAGGGGTTGAAGGCCCAAAGGATTGTAGCTAGAAAAAAATAAAATCCAATGAATTATCCTCCAGATGCTCACCCTAAGGTCCTAAGAGAAATGAAATGTGTCACAAAATTCAAGGACCTGTCAAATAAAGCACATAAATAATAAATGTATCGCTTGTTGAGGGAATGTATTGTGGTGTATTTTACTTTCCTTTCACATGGAACTCAATGTGTTCTAGCCTCAAGTGGAATTATGGTACTCTTTACTTTCCCTTTCATATATTACTCAATGTTTGAACCTTAATCAATTAATGGCAAATAAAAGGGCTTGGAAAAAGGATTCATTGAAAATGAGGATGCAACACACCCTCTACAAAGGCACCCATAAATGAGACAATATGAGTCCTTGTCTGTCAACAAAACCCATGCCCAAAAGTTACACCCCTATCCACCTCATACTATTTTACATTACATAGAGGGGGACTTCTTGGGAAACACTCCTTGACTTGGGTAATGCTCTACCCAATAGGGCACCATGAAAACCCTCCCATACTTAAATTTGGAAAGTTGTATAAGGTCTTTGAGCATTTGTTTATTTTGAAAAGGGGGGATTTGATGCACATGATTGGGTGGTTATCTTATTAAATATGGTTTAATTGGAATGCTAATTGTGACTTGTGGACCCTTGGAGGGAGTACTTGTTTTTATATGTACGGCCTTTCCAGGTGAAAGCTTGGTCATGGAGCACAAGGTTGCTTGGACCTTCATAGGGGCATGAATCCCACAGGTTGGATGATGCGCCCCCTCTCAATGGAAACTTTTGAACATGAATGTTTCCTTTGAAGGCACTTGGAAACCATGATATGACCACATGTTATCCCCTTGCACCTCAACATTGTCCTTTGGAGTCCTAAAAACATCACTTTCTATGCCCTAGACGTCACATGGAAGCTAGGGTGTTTTATGGGGTTCTCATGGTTGATGGTTATGTGACATGGTTTGATGGAGAGAGAGACATGTGGAATGCACTGTATCACTTGGTGGCAAGGAAAATGGCCTTTGGAGGCCCACCAATATTCATCAAAAGGCTCAATGTCTCTCTTGGAATCCTAACATCACCCTTTAGGGCATGACGTCACCCCTTAGGGCATGACGTCACCCCTAAAAGGGAAATTACTTTATGTTTTTTGTGATTTTAAGTTGTAAAGGGAAAATAGAGGAGGTCTAACTCTCTAATTTGTTGTTGACATTTTAAAAAGTGGACAAATTGGTTTTAGGTGACCTCATATAAATACAGGTCACCTCAATGTCATTTTATCATCATGGTTTTGAGAATTGCATACTTTCTTGGATGAAATTTTCACCCTACTTGGGCAATTAGCTATATCTCTCTCTTGATGTTTTTTCAATCCTTTTACTTGTCTATTGGAGGAAGAATCTAGGCTCTATCTCTTGGATGCTTGTTTCTTGGTAATGTAGTGGAATATTCTTGATAAAGAAGGGTTTTTCATGCTATCTCTTGAACTAGGTAAGGAATTTCTGCTATTGTGTTGTTTCTTCTTGGTTTAAAGGTTAATTTTGATAAACCCTTGGAGGAGTATAAGGGCACACACCCTCCATCAAGATCTATCTTGTTTTCATTGAAAATGATACATTGCAAAGGTTGCTACAAGGAATAAATTTAGGGCTTACACCCTTGTAGATTTACCTTGTTAAGGTATGTTTTCTTTAGGGACTAAAAATAATTACACCCATAGAGAAGTAACAAACCCTA
>SNQJ01S0140603.1:32399-46722 GCA_010110895.2 Picea sitchensis
TGTAAGAGTATGGTAGTGGTTTTATTTCAGCTGAGTGTATTTTCAAGCAAGATCAGATTTGATTGATTTTAAGTTATGTATTTTATTTTATTAAATAGATAATAGTGTTAGTTGGAATTTGTTGCTTGCATATATTGTGCATGGTAACTTTGAAATAAAAGACTTCCTCAGGTTGACAATTGAATAGTTGGGCAAATACTACAATGCAATTAATTCAAACATTAGTTCAGTCCAATGTAGTGACTATTGTTCCTTTGAGTGTAGTTGTTGTTCATTTGAAAGGAACGGTTGTCATTCCTTTCGCACGATTGTTGTTTCTTTGAGTGTAGTTGTTGTTCATTTGAAAAGAACAGTTGTCGTTCCTTTCGCGCGACTGTTGTTCCTTTGAGTGTAGTTGTTGACAATGTGTTGTTCATTTGAGAGGAACAGTTGTAGTTCCTTTTGCGCGACTGTTGTTCCTTTGAGGGTAGTTGCTATTCATTTGAAAGGAACAGTTGTCGTTTCTTTATAGGTGTTGCATCTCTGGAGGTTGGGTATTGAAAATGGAAGGTAAGAACCTACGTAGACAACAAGTAAAATTCTTGTGCCAGCGCCTACCTTTGGCTGATGCATAGAGGTTGATTTTAGGACATATTTAGAGCCCAACAGCTACAAAGACAGCTAACCGATCAGTCATTGAATTCAACTCCCTCTTCACATGGGTGATTTTGAAAGACAGAAGGTTTGAGACAAGTGCCCAAACAGTTTGGGAGTATTGTTCCATCAACTCGTTGCAAGGAGAGAAATTCTTACGTATTAGGTTCACAACAAGCTCATAATTTTTGACAGCTGAAAGGTGACCATAACCAAGATTAAGGGCATTCTCAATGCCTAATAATGAAGCTTTGAATTCAACGACATTGTTCGAGCAAGCAAACTCTAACCTGTAAGACAGAGTATGAATTTTTCCTGCAAGAGATACCAAGGTAATGCCAGCCCCATTTCCTTCACTAGAGAATGAACCATCAAAGTGCATAAAAGGACTTCTAAAAGGGGGTGCAGAAGAGGATGAAGCTACAGGGGTGAGAGGGGAGACAATACCCTTCCACTCAAATGCTATCATACGATTGTTCATATATTGTACTAGTTGTAAGAGAGCGGACATATCTATCTGTCTAACTGATTCTCCCTGGGGTAGACCAGTTCGTTCAAGTTGTTCTTCATACTCTGAGCAAGTGTGCAGGGTGGAACTGAGATTATCAATGGCTTTTTCCTCAAGCCTATGATGATAGGGAGAAGGCAATGCATTGTAATAATGCATGAAGGTGGTTTGGTTCTGCAGGAAGATAAGTTCAGGGATTTGATTGTACAACTTGGTGAAACGCAAGTTGAAAGACCTGATGGTCTCACCATCTTTATAAGTGATGTTATTGTATTCCCTTAAATTCTCGGCAAGGCTTTTGGATTACCCATAAGTGGATCGGAACCAATATATTAACTCCTCCCAAGTATACATGATCTTAGGAGGAAGGTCAAAGAAATTAACTGCAGCCTTTCCTTAAAAGGAATTGACAAACAAGAGCATGCAAGTGTCATTGTCGTTAGCCCCTATGTTATGAAAAGCATTAAAAAATGCCACTAGATGTTCATTAGTACTGACAATTTTATTTCCGGAAAACCTAGGCAAGTGCTCTTTAAACTTCGGAAGTGGGCGAGTAGCAGGTGCTTAGCATTAAACTATCTCAACATTAACTCAAAGAGAAAACCTTAGCATGCTTCTGCTTCTATCCTCCATTGTTCCTCCCTTTCCTTTTGCTTTCAACAAATTAGAATTGGTTGAAGTAGTTGAACCAACTCAGTAGTTAAGTTAATTAAAAGACTCAACTAACTTTAGTTAGGGGGAAAAGTAATAATCATAATAAGGGTCATAATTAAATAATAACTATTAGGTGGGACCCCTTGTAACTCCCTTTAGTTCATAATAATCACAACATAACCATTAGTTAATCAAAACACACCTTCTTGTACCTCCCATCAACATATTCACTTTTGGCAATTTAAACTCATGAAATTTAAAATTATTTCAGAAATAATACTCATATGTCTAAAATAAACATGTTGTCCAAAGATCCCTGAAGTCAACTGTCATCAAACAATAGATATAATGAAAACTCAAAAACCATATTTCTCAGTCTATGATGCAACCTTTCCTTAGTTGCTATTGTCACCTCTTGATTTTCCTCAATTTACCTTATGTTATGCAGATCCTTTAGGCTTAATCTCGTTGATCACGTGGGAACAATCGTCCCTCAAATGCATCCGGGAAGGCACAGATTTGTCAGAGTCATTGGAGGGTGAGGAAGTGGTAGCAATGGCTTTTCCTTTATCGAGTGCATGGTGGGCTTAAATCTTCAATCTCTTGCTAGCAAGGGAGGATTGTGCTAGCGAGTGGTCAGGAGCATCTTGGACAATGGGGTTCAAAGGTGGAGGAGAAGGAAAAGACAAGTTGGGCCAGCCACGATGTTGGGAGACTGTCGGGTGGACAATCTCCTGCCATCCATCATTTTTAGGGACCTCAGGTTGCAAGGAGACATGAGGAGGTACAGGGATACCGGGGACTTTGAAGGGAGGCCTTTTAGGCCTAGGTTGGACTATTCCATGCCCAATCCAATTAAAGAATATGGCATGAAACAGTTGGCCAATCTCTTCTAAAACAACATCAAAATGTATGGAGAACCTTGACCTTCTTGGGCCTCGGTTCCAATTACCTCTACCTCTGTTTCCTCGGTCATGGCTACCTCGACTGAAAAAAACTCATCATGCATGCATACTCAATTAGCAAATAGTCTTTTAAATAATCATACATGACAACTCTTAAAAATATGAAATAGATTTGGCTCAGAATATATCAGACTCATGCAATCCAATCCATAAAAATTGTTTTATTGTTAATAAATGAGCAGGGGGGTGAAACATGGTCCTAGGATATGTGAGGGATTTGTATTGGGCGAAAATATGATATAATGAAAGTGAAAAGAAATGGTCACTGCTCAATGACAACAACAATAAACTGTAAAGAGAACCAATAAAACTTCACGCCAATCCACCCAAGACACTGCCCTTTTATCCACTTTAGCATAGAAATTATCTTGGTTGTAATCAATATCAGAACAGGGAGTGAAAAAATGAATATGAGATATGTGAAGGGTTTGTAATTAGAGGAAAGTGAGATAATGGGAGGGGAGGATAACAATTATTGTTCATGAAATTAGTCAAGCAATCCATAAAGAATTTTGCAGTAAGTATAGATGCACCAACCAACAATCATCATGACTGAATAACAATTGTTGTGTACTTTCACTGTTCATTAATCAAATATTCAACATAGTTCCATCACAAAACAATAAGTATTCCACATAAATTGTAAGAGGTTTTGTTCCCTTCATTCACACACTCTTCATTTAATACCAATTAACGAATAACACCCATTTCCAATATGTAACCATCAACAAAAACCACTGCCATGCATTTCTTCAATCCACAACTATATGCAAAAGTCATGTTTTCAAACTAAAAATGAAGTCACTATTATTGCAATAGAGACCATCAAAAATCCAATGATATTCGTTCACATATATATGCAGTAACCAAAATAATCAAGACCCAATTGCCACGCCTAAAATGACAATTAATTATACAACCAATAACCACCATTTAGACACAAGCTATGCAGTAGTAATTTTCCTAGGCAATATAGTTCTGCCACTGTAGAAACAAAAAAATTCAATGTGACTTAAAAGTTGGGCCACCTATCCAACACGACTGTCATCAAAAACATGCTTGCTTTAAGAAGTGGTCAATTGCAATAAATACTTGCTTAAAACTTTGTGGGTATCCCTGAGTATAAAAAACAAGCTATTCAAAGTACACATCGTGCGTAGCTAACAAAACTCCATGGTGCAACATTTCCACTTATCAAAACAAACACACAATCATGATATAACTTAGTATATTGTGTTGAGATATTGATTTAATATAAGGTTGCTTAGATTTAGTCACACCATGATTGACCAAGCTGTGCACACTCAGGCTTATTCAACCAATAAACACAAGGATGCGGCGAATATACTTTCTATAGTTATCTGGTCCAATAATCATTTGGCCCCAAAGAAAACCATAGTTACCATGCCCAATATTTCATTTTGCAAAATACCATACACAGAACGCGACATGTGTGAACAACACCAAGCATTCGTAACCAATGCCAATCATCATCCAAATGATCATAAGTGAAAATACTAGTGATTGTATATCAACCAACAAGTCACCACAGTGGTAGGAAATCAATCAACCGAACAAGTTGTGGTAGCTATCCATACCCATGCATCCAATTGAATCGGGGCAGAGTCCCTTCCATTAATAATACTGAGTTATTTAACATAAGGTGGGTGACTGTGAATTTTAGAAGTGCAATTGGCAATGTAAGGTTTTATTCTTATCATCAAAAATGCAGTAACTAAATTCTAAAACAACAGGAATTCCATACGACCAACTGGGAGAATTTGTATTCACAAGTAATCGACCATACATTCGATCCATGATAACATGTAGAAACTTAACAGGCACAACAATCTCCTTTACAAAATTCGAGAATGGAGGGTTAAGGGTCTACTTTGTAGCCGACACCAGGGAACAAAAGCAACATCTCACAATGGTGGAACTTTCGAGGCCAAGGGTGTGCACACAGAGAGAGACATAATTCATTTGTGGGCAGGTAACAATCCATGGAAGGGGTCAAAAAAATAAGGGCGAGGCTCTCATTTGGTCGGGTAATTTATTTAATGCATACAGGGTATAAACCTCGTGTTCTTCGTCCAAGCTACCACAGTACCGAGGTGGAGACAGGGATGAGTTAAGAACATAACACTCACTTTGTGACCCTTAGTGGTGGAAACAACCAACACCGAAGTGACACACAACATAGTGACGCAGAAAAACCTTCGACCATTAAACCCAAGAAAGCCAAAGACTAGATATAGTGACAGTGCATGAAGATAGCTATCCAGCCAAGACTTAAACAAAAACCCTCCAACTAGACTAGTAGTAGTAACATAGAGATATCACCAGGAAGACCGATAACTTCTACGAACTCAAAAATATTACAGGAAGAACCATCCATTCTTCATTCAAGAACCAAAATTTCACACAGTTGCAACGCTTAGGAAAAACACAAACCCATACACCTGATCCAGTAATCATTTCATAACTAGAGCAAACTCAATAATGGACAAAAAAATCGAAATCCTTAAAACAAGAGTTGGTTGAGCGGTTCCCCTTTGATAAGAAATTAGAGCATACCATAGCAACAAGAATGAACAATAGCTCGATTAGGGTGGCATCCATTGAAAGAGTAAAGTTGACATGCAGTAAATGCACATCACCTCCACCCGCATTACATTAACTCATCAATACATGCCAACAAGCTCTCCACTAAAACCATTAATTTAAAATTTGCATTGGAATCTGCATCAATTTCTTGCCAATTGCGCCATCTACATCATATATCCAATTTCTAACTGGACCATATTGTATGTCAACTATACAATCCAAGAAATCATGTATAGAATTATCACCAATAGCGTGATCAATCTGTACCATATCCTAATCACCATGCATAAATACTATATAACTCAATTAAAATCACATAGCCGTTAACTTCCATTCCTTTGTCAGATGTGCCACCCATATTCATATTCCCAATATAACTCAATTAAATCGTATAACTATCATATTGCTAGCTAGCATTCAACCATAACCATTAAGTCATTTATGCATGTAGTATAGTAAAACTACAGAATTAGATCCTTTACTTTTGCATTTGTTATAGTATTTTGCCTTTCTCAAAACTTCCCTTCATTTATTTTTACTAACATGTTTGTTGTGCAGGGGCAAGAAGAACAAATGCCATTAATGAATAGTAGGTTGTAGTAACTTGAAGGAACAACATCTCAAAATCTCAACTCATACCAACAACAACAATATCTCATCAACCATGTAAACCCTGTAGCACATCATCAGAACATAAAAAATGAGCAGATATGATATTCAATAGTTCAAGGGGGTCCCACCTACTAGTATTATTTAGTTTTATAATAATAGGCTTTAGCAACACTTTGCGGGCGAAACTTCGTTGACGTTTTCAATCGTCAACAAACTGACGACTCCATGGGGAAATTTGTTTTTAATAGATTTAGAACTCATGACTCGTGGTTTTGTGGACCAAAACAACAGGTCAAGAAGACATAACTCAGATGATTATGAAATAGGGGGAAGTGAGCATATTCAATGGAAATATGACCAAGAATTTGGGAATAACTCATGAAAAGTGTTAAGTATGAGGGGTTTTACCACTTTATGCATAATCATTTGACTAGAATATGCTCTTAACCTTCAAGGAGGAAAACCTATAGACTTTCCCTTAAGATCTCAATGGATGAAGAAATGTCAAGAAGAAGCAGGAAATAACCAATTCCTTGTAAGACAACAATGGAAATATGTAACAATTTCAAGGGCCCTTCAGGGGAGACCTCATAACAACTGTGTAAGAAGCACAAAAATTGAAAGTAGAGCTAAGCTACTAGTATACAAAAAAATCCAATCAGTATAAAAACCTTTCACGCTGGTCCCTCACAATACTTCAAGCGAGGACTGTTAGTGCTGTAGGAAAACCATTGTCTCTGTAATTCCTTTAAAATTTCCAAGTTAGTGTCCAAGACAATAGTAATCTGGAAATGACCCAACAACTCAAATTCTAGTGTAATTATCATCCCTTTGATGCATACGATCAAATCATCAAGATAGGCATGCAGATTGACCAATTCATCAAAAGTTGTGTGTATAGGCATTTTAAAGGCGGTACTTGCAACAAATAAGCCATAAGGCAAGCAATCGTAAGACATAGTATCGCAATTAGTAATAAAAGTGGTTTTGTGAATATTTTCCCCTTCTACCTTGATTTTACTGTAACCAAACAAGCTGTCAAGTAAGGGCTCCAACTGTGACTCTACAACCTGTTGCAAAAACATTTCCATACTGAGAGGAGGGAAAGGGTTTCTCATAATTGCTTGCCTGAAAGTTTGAATACTAATGCAGGTTCTAATATTATCAGTGGTCTGAGAAGTAGATTCCCAATTGGAAACTCATTTTGGGTGGAATAAAACAAACATTTCAGTCCTTAAGAAATCTTTCAACTCCCTCCGAAAGGTTGCTCTCAGTGCAGAGTTAACAAGTCCTTGTTTTTGCCTAGCTAGTTTCATAGTATGTTGAACAAGACCTAGATCAAAACCACGAAGATACACATTAAACCAAGCAAAAACATTTTTAAATCCACCAAGTAACTTGACAGGCCTCATCTCTTCTTTATCATAACCCTGGACATTTATTTTAACGTTCGTTGAAGATCCAGGTGTCCTAATGTTCATTTAGATGGTTTTAATCACCTTCTGTTGTAACTCCTCTTCCTTCTGTTTTTCTTTATTGCCTCCAACACTCAATGAAAATGAACTCTCAAGAGGACTCAATCCCTCAGGAATCCTATTATTTTCCATGGATATAATTTCCTCGAGCTTAAGAGGTTCATCTTGGATGATAGAAAAAATGCTCTCATCCTCAGGGAGGGCCTTCCAAGATCCTACATGGTTAGGAATATATGAATGATATAGAGATTGAAAAGCACAATCAGGCCTGTGAGGTAAAAGTTGTTGATTAGGAGAGGCTGCAAATACAGCTAACCGATCAGCCATTGAATTCAACTCCCTCTTCACATGGGTGATGTTGAAAGATAGAAGGTTCAAGACAAGTGCCCAAACAGTTTGGGAGTATTGTTACATTAGCTCGTTTCTAGGAGAGAAATTATTACGTATTAGGTTCACAACAAGCTTAGAATTGTCGACATCTGAAAGGTGACCACAACTAAGATTAAGGGTGTTCTCAATGCCTAATAATAAATCTTTGAATTCAACGACATTGTTTGAGCAAGCAAACTCTAACCTGTAAGATAGATTATGGATTTTTCCTGCAAGAGAAACCAAGGTAATTCCAACCCCATTTCCTTCACTAGAGCATGAACCATCAAAGTGCATATGCCATAAATCATTATCTAAATCAATTATTTCCAAAGGAATGTTATCCTCTTCAGCGAATATGGAATACACTCCTAGGTCTTCTTCGATATATTTTAAGCTAGATTACGAAACATTCTCTATGTAGGGTGAAATGCTTCCCTATCTAAGGACTATAATATTCTTACCATTCCGAGGAATAGATAAATGTGTCCCGTCGAGTGAAAGTTATCCACCTGTTAGGTCTTGCCAATCTCTTCCCAAGATAATTGAATAATTTCTTACAGGCATGTCAATCACTTTAATGTTGAGGGTTGTCCTTATCTTAGGATGAGCACGTAAAACCAAGGTAACATATTTAATATCGCCTATGGTTGTTTGTTGTAGACTATTATGGGAGAGCATGCTTTTGGCATTTTCTTTTGTACAAGAAAAGCCTAGATATTCCATAATAATCTTCGACGTGACACTTGGGCCTGAACCACCATCAATAAGGCAACAATGGGCAATCTTATCCATGATCTTTACAGAAATATAAAAAGGGGTTTTTTTTACAAGGTATATAAATTTATGTACACCTACCTTATTTACAGAAGAATCCCCTTCATCTACCTCTTCAGAAAGGTTGGCTAAAACGAAAGCTTTTACTTCCATGAATTTTTTCAGATGCATCTGTTGTTCAGGAACGACAACCATGTCTAGGAGGGTTTCATCTTCTTTGATGTTAGCCAATTGATTCAAGATATTGTATTTAGAAGAGGGAGGAGGGGGAGTGATTCTTTGACTCTAATGAATTTTAGGAACCTGGGACGTAGCAGTGGTTGAGGATGAGCTAGGGCTAGAATAACTATGAGGAGGATCAAATTTACCCTTGGGAGCATAGGCTTTGTTCTTAGTGTTAATAACCATGACATGTTCTGGCTCCACAAAGTCTAGGACAACGATAGTAGCTTCTGGTCTTTTACCAAAGATATTATCTCAAACACTCTTCTTTACCTCACATGTGGTTTCTTTATGGTGCTCCTCACAAAAGTTACACCAACTTCAAGGCAAGATAGCCTTAGGCTGAAATTTGTTTTCAACCGGACTTCTAAAAGGGGGTTCAGAAGAGGATGAAGCTCCAGGAGTGAGAGGGGAGACAGTACCCTTCCGCTCAAATGCTATCATACGATTATTCATATCTTGTACTAGTTGTAAGAGAGCAGACATATCTGTCTATCTAACTGATTCTCCCTGGGGTAGACCAGTTCATTCAAGATGTTCTTCATACTCCAGGCAAGTGTGCAGGGTGGAACCGAGATTATCAATGGATTTTTCCTCAAGCCTATGACAGTAGGGAGAAGGCAATGCATTGTAATAATGCATGAAAGCGGCTTGGTTCTGCAGGCATATAAGTTCAGGGATTTGATTGTACAACTTGGTGAAACGCAAGTTGAAAGACTTGATGGCCTTACCATCTTTATAAGTGATGTTATTGTATTCCTTAACTTCTCGACAGGGATTTTGGATTGCCCATAAGTGGATCGGAACCAATAGATTAACTCCTCCCAAGTAGATAGTATCTTAGGAGGAAGGTCAAAGAAATTGGTCGTAGCCTTTCCTTCCAAGGAATTGACAAACAAGCGCATGCAAGTGTCATTGTCGTTAGCCCCTATGTTATGACAAGAATTAGAAAATTCCACTAGGTGTTCGTTAGTACTGACAGTGTTATTTCCGAAAAACCTAAGCAAGTTTTGTTTAAACTTTGGAAGTGGGTGAGTAGCAAGTGATAAGTTAAGAGGAGAGGACACATGCCATGGTGTGGTTGTGGCATCCTCTTCGAACTGAAAAATCCCATACTTCTTAATGACTTTGGTGGGGTTTGTAGTAGATTGGATAGGGATATGATGACTGTACAAGCTACAAATCACCGATGACGATGAATATTGGGAAGATGGAGCACTTACAGTGCCACAAGAGCCACCACTAGATGCCATCCTGTGGATGATAGATGAGGGAAGGAAGGATGAGTTGGATGAATCAGATAAAGTCCTCCTTAGAGCACTTTGTTGGGCAGATAACACTATGTTTCTTCTTCCTATTTCATCAATAGGAATGATTTCAAGTGACAAGCCCCTTCTTCTTTGAGAAATAGGAGAATCTAAGGACATTAAAGAAAGGCAAAAACTAAAGAAACAAAAGGTTACTGTTGATTTCTAGGCTGCCTACATCTAGCTTCCAATTGTTCTTGAACACTAATATCTCATTCAATTTCTTCTAGGAGCTATGTGGAGAATAATTTCAAGAAGAGAATGGCATTGATCACAAAAGCTTGGGAAATTTCAAAGAACATGATTTCTTTTGGCTCGAGGGCGCATGCCTTCCATGAGTATTTGTAGGCAGACCTAAAAAAGTGAAGAAGGTTTTTACCTTGATGTCGTGGTACCCTTTGGTGTTAAAGTTTCAAATATGTCAGAGCTAAGGAGAAGAGAGGAGGACCTTCCCTCTCCAAGTCGGATCAAGAAGTTCAACACATGTTGGAAAGAAAAGATAAATAACTTGAATAACATTGTTCAAGTGTGCAGCCAAGTCATATCGAGGGAAGAATTGTTCATAAGGCTCATGGAGGTGGACCTAGCCAGAAGCACCAATGAAGTCCAAGATCCCAAGTTAATCCTCAACGCGTTTTTCCTAACAAAACAATAGTTCGATGAGCAAGTTGATATTTTTAAAGGATTATCAATTGAAAAAATTATATGGTATAATTGAATATGATGAGGATGTCATAGATAACTGGCTAGTGGATTACTCCATAAAAATTCAGGACATTGAAGAAGCATTACATGGAATTTCCCTTGATCTAAGAGATTTGGAGGGCGAGTTGTTCAACATCAAAATTTGGCATGAAATCAACGTGGCACCAATGAAAAGTTACATTGAAGAATGGTTCAAGAAAACTATCAATAAATTGACTAATGAAGGGCAAGAAGCAGTTGAGACGGTTCCTGTAACCGTTGATGAAAATGATAAAAGGACATTAGAAAGCAAATGAAAACATGAGAGACCATCATAGTAAGTTCATGTTGATCACATCCTTCTTTTTGTTTATCAAGTCCTTCATCTAGTTATTCCACCTCTTTCACTAGAAAGGTTTAACCGAAGACTAGTAATTCCTCGTTTCTTCTTACAAGGTCTTGTTGTTCTTCTACCGCCCACCGTATTCCTTCCAAAATCTTATTTATTGTATTTATTTGTTTTATGGTCCGCAGGAGCCCCAACCCCCATATTTAAGACAAACACATTTACAATTTCAAATAATATGTAACAGACTATATATTTTTTTTTTAATTTCAAGAGAACTACTTTGGGAACAATCTTGAATGTGCTTTGTAACCATATTTTCATAATATAAAGTATTGGAGGTTAATCTATCATTATATTTATTTGAGCTTCCCATGTGTCCACTCTGTTAAAGTTCTCTCATGAATGTGGATCATCTTATTTTTATTTTATGTGATCATAAATCTTTATCTTAAACTATGATGGATGTGAGGAAATTTTGCTTATTTTCTTTAAATGTGTGGAGTGTGTGATTCCCGGTCCTTTCTTAGGAACTTTCTTTAAAAAAAAAACCAAAAAAAAAATTATTTGATTGCAATATTTATTTATTTTATTACCACGACGGACTTTTGTCAAGTCCCACATTCCGAATATTTAGAAATCCTAGGAAATCTAAAGAGAAGTTCCACCTCTATAAAAACGCAGAGGGATTTACATCCTCATGAGGTTGTCATTTTGGTCCTAACTGATTCAAGCATCAACATAAGCCTAATTAAAGGGACCTTGCCATGGGACGTTCATTTGAGTAATATTGTCAAAAAATAAGAAATGTTGTAAGGGATTTTCCCCAAGTTCCATTCTACCACATCATGAGGGAAAATAATAACTTGGAAGACACACAAACCAACTTAGCCACAATGAAATAAAAAAGGGACTATTGGGATCAATGGGAGATTAGCCCATCATCCAATTCCTTAATTAATGAAGGTCATATAAGAATCAATGCATGTCTTCTTGCTGGCCCACTTAGGCATGAAACAATGCATCAAGTCATCATTGTATCCCTCTGTCTAATATGAGATGTCCACTCATCCTCAACATGATATCACTAAGATGAATTTTTCACATGGTCACGGTGGGATAAAGTACAAGGCATACAACATTTATGTTATCCAGGAAAGGATTCAATGCGTACGGGGGTTAAAGTACAAGGCATACAACATTTATGTTATCCAGGAAAGGATTCAAGGCATACAAACAGAGAATTGCAAGGACAACATTGTCATCAGCACACAATTATGGAATTTCATGGAGATCTTAGAGTGGGCTCACCTTCCCTGACTCTACATTATTATTATGTTGGGCCCGTGGAGATCCAACTCAACTAAATCTCATGGGGTAAGGAAATATTGATTCTGGTAGTGATTTGGAGCCTTGAGGACTACATCACAATCAAGGAAACAAATATTCTATCATGAGGATTCAATTTCATCTTCAATTCTCTGACTGCATGATTGTGTAGTTGGTTTCTATCGAATTTGGATTTGCCACTCCAGTCTTTACGAGGAATCCCTAGCCCTGAGGACTCATAGGTGATTTCAGGTGGGACTTGCGAGCTCTGGCCTCCTCCAAATGAGCAGAGATATCTTACAATAATCCTTAAAAAATTACAATAGAGAGATGCATTCTTTAAATATTGTTCACAACCAAAAATACCATGGGCCAATACCAAGGTCAATACCATGGTTTATCCCTAACTAATTTATAACATTACACTAACCAACCTTATAAATACTTGTGGTCCCAATAATGGGGGTTGACCACTTATTACAATAAAAACTAACTAATGACTAACTAAGATGGGTTAGGGACGGATCTTAACATTCCCTCCCCCTTCAAAATCATCCTTGTCCTCAAGGCTGAAGATGAGGAAATTGTTGCAAGATGGCAGCTAGTTCCCAAGTTGCATCCTCTGGAGATGTGTCATTTCATTTGATCAACACTTCTTTGATAGTGTGGCCTCATAGGTGACGCTCTCGCTTGTTGAGGATAGATTCAAGCTGCAACCAGATGGATCTTTCTTCATCAAGTTCAGGTAGAATGGTTTGAACCCAGCAATTCTGACCCACCACTTTGTCTTGTGGCTCTTGGTATGTAGAATATAGATGGAAGCTCCATAGTAAGGTTTGGATCACAAAAAAGTTTCATTTGAATAACGCCTCAAAATGGCTCTGGAATAGGTAGGGTAGTTGAGTAACGCCCCATGAAATACTTCAGAATGATACAAAACAGACCTTCCTCCATGCATCTGGACTACTCCCATGGCATACACGCTTGCATATGTCTCCACTTCGAAGGGCTTATGCAATTTTGGTAGCATGAGCATTGGTGCTTGACTGATATTTCTTTTCAATTCATCAAAGGTCTTTCGTTGATTCTTCCCCCACTAGAAACTCTTATTTCCCATTGTTATTATGTGGAGTGGTGCAGCTACTATTGAAAACGAAGCTATGAACTTCCACAAGTATTGTGTTGCCCCAACAAATATCCTAACTTATGTGTAATTTGTAGGAACTAGTCATTTCATGATGGCATCCATCTTGGTGGGATCTATCTTGAGCTCACCTCCATAAATCGCATGCCCTGGATACAACAAAGACTACTAAGAAAACTCACATTCCTTGAGATTGGCCAGAAGTTGGTGCTTCTTCAAGGTCTCTAACACCCACATAATATGTGAGATGTGCTCCTCCCAGGTAGCACTATAAATAGGTATATCATCCCAATAGACAATAACAAATGAATCTAGATAAGGGCATAAAACATCATTCATTAGTCTCATAAATGTATTTGGCAAGTTGCATAAACTGAATGGCATAACCAACCACTCATACAAACCTTGCATTATCTTGAAGGCATTCTACCAAGTATCTTCTTGTTTGATCATACCTAGTGATATCCAGATTTCAAATCCATCTTAGTGAAGTACTTGACATGCTGCAACTGATCCAATGGATCATGGATCATGGGAAAAGGGTACCAATTCTTTAGTATAATCTTGTTTAATGCCATGTAGTCGATACACATTCGCCAACTCCCATCCTTCTTTGGTACAATTATGATAGGTGACCCACAAGGTGAGGTGCTTGGTCGAATCACACCTTGATCCTATAGCTATTGCAACT
>SNQJ01S0140604.1:1940-25018 GCA_010110895.2 Picea sitchensis
TCGTGATCGTTGATCTCATGAGGGAAATATCTAATCTTGACCATCAATCTCAATGGAAGACCAAGGGTTAGGGCTGTTACATTTCAGAAATGCATAAAGACAACATTAGTGGAGAAGGAGGGCACACACTTTGAGGAGAGAGGAGTGGGAGGTGAAGTGTCATGCATCCCAAGATATCTTTGAGCATGGAGAAAGGAGAAGGAAAACAGACAGGGGAGGCACATGTTTCAGGAGAGGAAGTGGGCATGCATCCCAAGACACTTGCAACTGACATTGTACTGGACCGTACAACAACTAAAGAAGTCCGTAATGTATAGATTTGCTAGACTGTACAATTGAGGTATGCACTGAAATCGTGGCTCTGATTTCAAGGAAAAATGTTGGTTTTTTTAACTGCTGGTACAGAAAATCGTGCACACTATTCAAGAAAGACAATGCTGAAGTACATGCTATATAGTTCAACATTAAAACAAAAATTTGATGCAATTTCATAGGCAGAGACTTGGCACAAATTTCTAGATTCTTTGGCACAATTTTCTAAGTGTAGAAGAGGCACAATTTCTAAGTTGGATTTTGTTATTTTCTTGCTGTAAATGGCTGCTGTTATCTCAATATCTTTCTCTAGAGATTAATAAAGAACTATCCTTAATTTTTCACTCTTTTCCTATGTTATTATTCTTGGCGTTTTGCCGAGATTTTTTATGGTGCCAAAAATGTATTTTGTCTACTGTTATTAAATGATTCCATTGTTGATTTAGTTCCAGATCTATATTATTCAATGTTTCTTCTCATTAAATGCAGTTAGTATTGGGTTTTCATGCTTGACTGGTGATAAGTAATTGAAGATTGAAATCTGAGTATAATATAGTGAGTTTTTGAACTAATTTTAACATGGTATCAGAGCAGGTGCTCTAAAGTTCAGTGGGAAACTTTGGCACTTGAGAAAACAAGTGATTTTTTGGGGAATTTGCTTGAAGAAGGGAGAAGAGGTTCTTTGTCGGGTGGAAAAATATGACTTCCAACATAAGGTTTGAGGATAGGTTGGAGGGCATCTCCAAATACCTGCAGTGGAAGGTTAGAATAAAAAATGTTCTCAAGGAGAACAAATTATGGTCGTTTGCAAACACCATCGTGCCTGTACTTGCTTTAGATCCCATAGCTCTCGATGTTCATGATTTGAAGGAAGCCAAGACTCATAGAATCATCTTAGACAAGGTCAACCACCTTATTCCACACTTGGTTGAGAAGAAGACAACCAAAGAAATGTGGGATGCACTGAAAATTTTGTATGACGCAAAGAATGAGAACCAAAATATGGCTCTCTACGAAAAGATCCATAGTGCTAGGATGGCCAAAGGAGAGAGTGTGGCCACCTACCTCACCTGGGTTGCACAGGTGAAGGACGAGTTGGTAGCTATTAGAGAAGTTATTCCTGACTTTGGGTTGGTGGGGATATCCGTCAAAGGCTTCACCAAGGAGTGGGAGGTTTTTGTGAAGTGTGTGGTGGGGAGAGAGATGCTCCCTGACTGGAGCAGATTGTGGGATGATTTTACATAGGAGGAGATCTGGGAGGGGTGTTAGGAAAAGGAAATGGATGGTGCAAACAACAAGAACATTGCTCTTGTGGTAAAGAGAAATGAGAAGAAGAAGGACATGAGAAAGGTGAGATGCTTTGCATGTCACAAGACTGGCCACTACGCTAGTCAGTGCCAGAACAAGAAGAAGAAGAAGCCAAAACTAGAGGTGTCAGCATCAACAAAGATTGTAGAGTTTGCTGAGAGATATGAGAGGGATTTCTCTCTCATGACTGGTCCTATGGGTAGTGGGTGCCTAGTGTTTGAGGACATTGAGTCATGGTTTGTGGACATCGGAGCTTCTTGCCACATGACTGGGTTGAGGTCAGTTTTCCTCGAAAGGAGAAGGAAAACATGAAGGGGAGGCACATATTTCAGGAGAGGAAGTGGGAACGCATCCCAAGACACTTGAAGTTGATATTGTACTAGACCGTACAACAACTAAAGAAGTTTGTACTGTAAAAATTTGCTAGACTGTACAACTGAGGTATGCACTGAAATTGCGGCTCTGATTTCAAGGAAAAATGCTGGTTTAGAATCTGTATTTTTCTTTACTGCTGGTACAACACACCCCACACAATATCCAAACATATTCCATATAGACTAGTAATTAGGGAGATAACTTACTAGGCTATTCAATTTGGACTCAAAGAATCCTTGCATGCAAGCCATAGGAAGCTTTTCTTAGCTAACCCAATTATTGTAGGGATGTATGGTTTGCTAAATTTTTTGTTTTCAAAGAAAGAGGTAGAATATATAGACTTGTACAAGTTTGAATGTGAGTGCTTCAAGATGCACTACTTAATTAAGGTCATTTTGAATCACATGTATTCTTTGATCATCCAATGGCCCTATTGTAATGCAAATTGTATAGAAGAGGAGGTAAAAAGAGGGGAACTCAACTATGAGGAGGTCCTTGAGAGGATAAAAGGAATTGAACAAACTCAAATCAAGAAGACAAATCCTCCTGAGACCATCATAGAGATAAAAAGGTTAGGTCCCAAGGAAGACATCGCTACTTCATCCCAAGGAGTCACAAACACATAGACCTTGGTGGTACCCACACAAGAGATAATACCTATAGGTAAAACATAGGAAACAATTGGATTTTTACTGACATTGGAGCAATAGAAGGAGTCCCTAGAGTTAGGCCAACGTGATTCCAACTTTCAACATTTTGTGGAAGGCACACACTCGATAGGAGATGATGTGGCACAGATGGAATTACTCACATTTGACAAAAACAAGAAACATGTGGTTCACCAAACTCACAAGAAAATGAAACAATCACAAATCATATCATAATTGAAATTTTCGAGACCATGGTGCTAGATGTAGGTTATATGGATCTTGTAGGAATGGTTACAAAAGAGGTAAACACAATACAAGTAAATGAGTCTAACATCCTCAAAATGGCTATGGAGATAGGGAAATAGAAGAAGGAAATTGAACATGTAAAACACCGGGTGGAATATCACAAGGTAGAAAGGCAAGAGAAGCAACTTCATCGAATGCAAATTATAAATAAATGACAATTTTTCGCTATTTCAAAAGGAATTTACAAGGAGGTTCTAAATGTGTAGGAGTTTTACATAGAAGCATTAACTTTGTCTATCCGTGACACAATTTTCAATTACTTCCTAATTAACTTAGTAAGCAAATGAAGAGTTATACATTTAATTATCAATCTAGGATTCGTATGGAACTTACGAACCGTCATGCACAATTTATGTAAGAGTAGTGTTGTTTTTACTAAGGCGTTGTAGTAATTTAATGTCACAATTCAAAGATCCAAGATACTTAATTAGTCCACCAAACTATGCTATGGCCTAAGTTGCAGAAAAGTAAACATTGACAGGAAATTAAAATCACACTTGTAGAAATTGAAATCACACTTGCGGAAATTGAAATCACACTTACAAGAATTGAAATCACACTTGCAGAAATTGAAATCACACTTGTGGGAATTGAAATCACACTTGCAGAAATTAAAATCACAATTGCGAGAATTGAAATCACACTTACACAAATTGAAATCACACTTGCGGGAATTAAAACTATGATATGACCTATTGGTTACTTGCTTGAGTATAATGAAGATCTTATATTGTAACAATTAAATGTTTGCTCGTTCCGTAACAATCCAACAATACCAATCCCAACTACTAAAGACTAAAGCTCTCAGAAATAAGAAAGCAAACAAAATAAAGTGTAGCTGCAAGAAGAGTTACACCAATGAAGTTGCAACACAAAAATAATCCTAGAAACTTGAGTTGCAACAACTAATCTCTGTTATGACAGAAGATGTAAAGACACAAATTGCAGTAATGAAAATTACATAACCATCTATGATTGTAACCTCACGAAAATGTGAATCAACAATTGAGTTGCAAATTAAAACTAGAAAATTAAATCACACACGAATCACAACACTGTTATGAATTGCAGTAAATTGAAAGACATAATAAATACATAATTAAATAAACTATGCTACAAATATAGAAAGGTGACAAATTAGGAAAATGACTACAAAATGTAAGTGATGCTACGAATCTGGGATTACAACAATGAAAAGGAAATGACGACAAAATAAAATGAACATGATTAAAATGATAGTCTCTAACTTTATTGTTACAGACAATATCTGACTAAGGAGGGGGCCCTAGCCCCTTAGGAAAGGTACTGAGCTACGAAACTAGAATCACACGATCACCAACACATCAACATGTGAATTAGAGAAGGAACATAAATTATATTGCAAAAGTTTGAAAGTACAATAACAATCAAATGCTTATCACTAGAATGATTTTCTCTCCCTTCATCTCGAGGGACGCCGAGGTTTTTATACAACATGGTTAGTGTCTAAAATTATAGAAAGTGACATATGGACAACTGTGAGAATATCATTGTTCATTCGGTTACAAAGATTATGTCAAACTTTAGTGAGAATTGGGCGTGTGTTGACTCGATAGGAAAACTAATTTCTCCTTTAGTCGCCTACTTGCATCCTGTCTTTTTTCTCCATGAAGACCATTCCCAACTACCGGCTCAACGTTGACTACTATTCTAGTGAAATTTATTTGGAGTCACAACAACGAAAAGCATGCTCGTAGTTGCAACGATTTTTCTAGAGTTGTAGTAGAGAGGTGCTACAACCACTTCGAGGAGTTGCAACTACTGTATTCTCTTGTGTAGAAATATCAGTAATTGAAAGTAACGAGTTCCTTTTAATATTATGCAAAAATAGCGTAATAATGGAATATGGGGAAGGATTCATACCTTATTCATAAGTAGGGAAAACTGGATAAGGAAGTATCAAAAAGGAAGTGATTAACGGAAAATGGTAAGCAAAAAGGTATAGACGGATGCTGAAAGTATGCCATTTTAGGCACCCATCAATACACTTAGAAGAGTGGCTCCAAAATGATAGCTTATGGCAAGAATGTTTAAATTCCTTTGTTCAATGGTAGACTTAAGAACATCTTGAAGCCCCACCTCAACTGCCTTGGTTCTAAGAGAAGAAAATCGATCGAATCGACATAGGGCTGAAGTATTGGAAAGACACATCTAAAGGCCCAGACCAAAGAGATCAAGGTCTTGGTAGAATATTGTAACCAGTACCTAGAAGATGTGGCCAAAGTGGCACAAAAATACTGAGTCCCAATATTTAAGTTTCATGGAAACTTTGTGCCCCAAGCTGATATACAACCCAATTGAGAAAGACTTGTGTCCAGAAGAAAAAATTCTTGGAGTTGATAACTTAGATTTATAAAGCAACAATGAAAGACAACATAGAAGCACCAGTGAAAATGGGTTCCTTAGCGTCTTTATTGAAAAGATGGAAAAGGGACAAGGGAGTCTCCAACATGATCTAGGTGTAATTAGAGCCCCATTTGAGCAACACCACTTCCCTAGCTCTTTCAAATTAAATAAGAAAATTTATTAGTGGAAAGATTATATCGAAGGCATTAAGAATTCTAATAGTTAAATTTATGTTGACTGGACAAAAGAAGGTGAATAGTCAGGTGGTTGAATCACTTCACCTTCCAGGCTCCATTTTGTATAAAAATCATAATTAACGAGAACAAATGGTTCTCATTTTTTGGAGACAATCTGTCTTGTAAGAGAGAACTGAGACATTGATGGAAAGAGTTTAATAAAGTTGAATATATTGTTTATGGAATGCAAGCTATAATAATTTTTTTCAATAACATTTTGAGTTTACTGTGAGTTACGCTTCTGAACTATGTCTTAGTATTAATTCATATCTTTAACTTGGTGATTGGAACACTAGTAGATTTAGACTATAACAAGCTATATTATACAACTTTATCTAAGTAATATCAAATTAATAGAATGTGTTGAATATTCATTCCTTTCAATTAATTTGATGTTGTGTTTTCGTTGCACTTCACATTAATTTCCACTCCTTGTTCTAGGAGATTTCTTAAGCCTTAGATAGAAAAATACATAATAAAGATTAGTATACGATCTAAAAATAAATTTGGAATCTACTGTAAGTTGGGCGGTCTACCAAATAAAGGGTGGGAACCACATTTCAAGGATTTTATCCTGATGGACTTGTGTGCATTGACAAGGGTCAAAATCCTACATCAACAAAGAACGTGTTGTTGAGATCTCAACACACCCCTAAAATTGGGTAGTGCATTTTCTTTCTTTTCTTTGTTTTTTTTTTTTTTTTTTTTTTATCTTTTGAAATTTTGAATATTCATTCCTTTCCATTAATTTGATGTTGTGTTTTAGTTGCACTTCACATTAATTTCCACTCCTAGTACTACGAGTTTACACAATTTTTATTTCTTAAGCCTTAGATAGAAAAAAATACATGCTATTAGAAGATTACATAATGATCTAAAAATAAATTTGGAATCTACTGTAAGTTGGGCGGTCTACCAAATAAAGGGTAGGAACCAAATTTCAAGGATTTTATCCTGATGGACTTGGGTGCATTGACAAGGGTCAAAATCCTACATCAACAAAGACCCTGTTGAGACCTCAACACACCCCTAAAATTTTAAATTTTTTGGGTAGTGAATTTTTTTTCTTTGAAATTCATATGAGTCTATATGTGATATACTCTGCTCACATATATGTGAGCCATGAGTCTAATGAGAATTTAATCAAAAACAAGTTTTCTGTCTTCTTTGAATTTTGATTCATAAAAAAACTTGAAAAAATTTCCAAGTTGAAATCTTAAAAAACAACTTCTTAACGTTTTCAGAGAAAGAGTTATACTTTAATCGGAGTCGAAACTCGACTTTCAATTCCAATGAAAAGTCACGAATTTACTCTGATAGCTTTATCAGAGGAGGGTTCACACTTTCATTTTTTGAAAAAGTAAAAAGAATCTCAGAGAGCACTGTAGAAGTGAAAGTGAAAATAGAACTCTGAGCAAAAGCAAGCCTTTGACTTTGATAAAAGTTGAAGTTGTCCTTTGATAGTGAGGCGGAGGAAAGTTTGTTTTAATTGGAGTAAGATTAGCACAGCCACAATTACGTGGCTGATTAACGCTGAAAGGCAGAAACGCGGCTGCCACAGAAATGAAACTAAACGTTTCCAGCACAGAAATGAAACGAAACGCAGCTAGCATAGAAACGTGGCTACAATTGTGTGTGAATATCTTAATATTTTTTAATCAGGTAGACGTGGCAATAAGTTAGTGAACACAGTAATTTTTAAACATGATTAGGTAAATGTAAAAAAGTAAACATATAAACGGATGTCTTTATAACAACTCGGAAGTTAATGGATGAAATCAGAGCCATTAATGTGACGACTAAGAATATTCTAGGCATATTTAATCTCGTCCATAAAAAACGTATTAAGAACTAAAAACCTATTAAATGTGCCCATTGTCAATAGGTGTACGCCTTTAGACGTAAATAAACTTTAACTCTGATAAAAGTGGAAATAGTGCTCTGATAGAGGTTACAAATAAAATGCAATAGCATAAAACTAAACCTCACACTCTAATGATTAGAGAAAATAATACTTCCAAATTATTTTATAGAAAATCAATAATAAACACCATAGAAATGTTTTAAAATTCACCGACACAATTTTTTTCAGAAGGATAAAGCATAGAAATTATTTTTAGATTTCACAATTTCTTTTTTCACTCCTATTGCCGATTAAAGTTGTTCTTGTCGCCGATCAACTTACCTTTTGATTTAACTCTGAAAATATTCACAGAATAGAAAGTTAGGTTTGGGTTTCGATAAAAGTGAAAAGCATTGCTAGATAACTGTTAAGCTTAATCAGTCTGCGATTAATGATTTACTCAATTAGTAGCTGAAAGGTCTTGTTTGACATGAGTGGCCCATTACGATTCCTAATCTTACTACACACACAAGCCTACAAATTCATCATGACAAAATTTTGAATCCCACTCTACTTAAATAGGTGGATACATTATTATCTTCACCACAGATCTATTTTTTTTAAGTTTTGTGCAATTGGAGTGAGCAATAGACTTTGTTATTATTGTTCTCTCTTAGTAGTATTACTTGTAGCATTTTGTTATTAGTCACCTTCATTGTGGGTTGAGTTCAATGCTTTTGAAAATTTTTAGATATCGGTCAAACAATATAAGTAAGTATGGTGAACCTTCCTTCTATTTGTTTCATTGAATTTTGCTGTTAGTTAAATTAAACAAAGGTTTTGTTTCTTGTATTACTTCAAAAACTCTGTTATGTTATTAATAAATAAATTGAAGTCAGTTTTGTATCAAGAAGGAATTATATGAAGCCAATGATTGTAGTTTCATTTTTGGTATAGATAGCATGCCTCCTAGGAGATCAACCTCTAGAACTCCTAAACAATCACCGAAGGGAAGAAAGCCAATTACTGAGCCCATGGAATAAGTTGATAGTGACATGGAGATTACACTAGAACAATTTACACTCGTCATCTAGTTGGACGAATCCAAAATTAAGCAAGTGTGACTCATCTTCAAAGACACCGAAGCTCTTATTAGTGCTTAGGTTACTTTTCCTTGATGGGGGGAGATCTATATAAAATTTAGAGAAGAAGATTATCTAGAAATAGTCCCCCCAAATGATTCTACCACGTGAAATGTGGATGTCATGGTATTTTATAACATAAGAAGGTCATAGTTACACACCATAATTGATAGAACCCTAGTCATGCCATACTCAAAATCTATTGAATGGATAATCAAACAAAGAGATACTGAAAGTAGAATTGTTATAAATGATGAAGGGAGATGCATATCCTCCTATTAACCATCAGAGCTAAACAAGTATTATAGACTTCACCAACTTGAAAAATACATGATACCAATTTTGCTAAAAAGTTTCATAAGGATAATGACATCAAAAATATTTTCGCAGGATGGTGGGTGGATGATAAAAGGTATTTTGGAAAGAATGAGGGAATCTACACAATGGTTAACTCGAGGGATCCATATATTTGTGCTATGGAATTAACATATAGATTATATGGAGAACCTAATTGCATCCACTTCAAAGATGCACGGGTCCCTATAGTTCATATTGTCATCACAACCAGTTCAGTCTTCATCTGGGAAACTATTTTGTTCCATGCCTTAAAAAGAGAAATTGAAAGAGCTAGAAATCCCAATCCTGAAACATTTCCTACATTTTATATGTAATCTTATTTATTGGATATTATCTATGCAAGTAACTCTTTTCCAGGGTTAAATTGCAGTGGGAATATAACATGAAGTCAAGTTCATGTTTATTTCCAAGCGCCATGGGAGAACAAATATTGGAAGGAATTATGCACAACTATGTGATTTCTTCTTTGATCCACTTTACAAGTTGATTTTGTGTAAAGAGTGTCCTAGGTTAAGTAAATACACAATGAGGTTATTGAGAAGTATCGGTAGTTAGTACCTTTAGAAATATCATTATCATACTTGAGAATTTATGAGGTCACAACTCCCCCTCACTTGCTACCTATGTATGTATCCAATAGATTAGTACTTGGATAAATTACTTACCAAACAATTCTTGAAGGTTTTAATGCTTCATTAGCTAAAGATTCCATAAAAAAAAACATTCATTCCATACACATGTATATAGGTAATTATGGACTCATGAATTCAAAGCAAGCTAGATAGGAAGCAAACGTCATATCGGAGTATAGGCTTCCTCAAAGGAAATTCAAAATGCATGATCCTCAAGGATTAGTTGCAAAACATAGTGTTTTTGTTTCTATCACATGGCCTTATTCCCATGAGCATTGGGATCATGAAGTTCCTTATGAGAATGGATATATAAGGGAGGAAGTGCTTTGGATACTAAAATCAAAAGATTCAACCTCTACACATGCATGAATTCTGATGAAAAAATGGAAAGTATTAAACAAAAATTTCTAGACATAGAAAGCTTAATGAATAAGGAAGAAGATGGTAGAGTCAAAACTGGAGAGACAAAGGAAAGACAAAGGAAAGACAAGAAGAGGAGTAGAGGCTATGAGAAGAGATTGAGAAATCAAGGCAATCAGAAGAACAAAGACTCAAAGAGGAAGCCAAAAAATCAAGATTGGAGAGAGAGGATAAAACGAGGTTGGTAGTTGCCAAATTAGAGAAGAAGGTAGAGGAGGAAGAAGTAGAACATGAGAGAAGATATGAAATGGAAAAGGATCAAGAAGTTTTTGGAAAATACAAATAAGATAATCAAAGGCATCAATTTACAAATGAACCAGCTGAGCAACCCGCATAACAACAATCACACAAACTAGCCCATCTTCTGGTATTTTCATTGACTTGATCATGGAAGATTTAGTTATTCCTAAACAAGGCACATCTAAAGGAAATGAAATCAAAGATAAGGATAATGATATGGAACAAGCAACTACACATGGTAGCATAAAATACCTTACCGTGGGGGGAACAAAGTATACTATATTCCGTTGAAGAAGTAGCAGATCTAGAGTTAATAGCTTATAATAAAAGGAAGCAAACCATAGTCTAACAAACATAAAGTATAAGACAAATAGATTTAGATAACACTGTTATCTACACTATAGAGGAGCAAGTGTTAGACACAAATAAGGCTAAATTTAGTTGGTTTTTGCTGGGTTAGCTATATTGCATGCCACCCTGATAAATAAAAAATAGAGTCAACTGATGTAGATAACTTGGAGAAGAGGATTATTTTGTTGGAAAACCAAGTCAAATACTACAAATTTGCATAGGGTTTGATTTCAACTTTTGTGGAACATGTATTAGAAGAAGATCAAATTAATGTATAGATTAAAAAGGTTTTTTATGCTAAAACATTTCAATTACAAGAGCTTAGTTTACAACTCAATTTTGTACAAAGAGAATTTGATTTGGAAAGAAAGCCAAAGTAAGGCCCAAAATCAACTTGAATTTATCAAATACATCCAAAAGTAGAGAGGAAGTGAATCTCATAATGTTAGGCTATTGAATAAACTGAAATTGATGAGATTGAACAAGATTTAAGTTACTGGAATAGGGTAGTACATGAGGCACATAAATATATATAAGAAGAGTGGATGACTTGTATCAAAATATGGGAGTTCATCGAAGACACCAGCCTCACTTTTATCTTCCCTCACTTGGTCCACCATAAATTTTCTACTCAATTGACCAAGTGTTGCAAAAGTTCGAGCATATAGTACAACTTCATGAACTTAGTTGAGGTATGAAGTGTGTTAACTTTTGAGAAATGACACATTTAGAATTTCCTCATGGAAGAAATGATAAAAACAACTCAACTCAAATGTGAATTTCCTAAAATTGAGAAATATATTAAAATATTAAATAGGGAATTGCCAAATTTGAAGGTCCCCATAATCAACATAATTCTCCCCATGATAGCTAACAAAGAAGTAGTTAGGGAGGAAACTCTTGGTTCATCTGTGGGTTAAGTTATAATTGGCTATCATAACCAGCTTTTGTAATTTGTATATATAGTAGAATTTAAGAAGTTATAAGATATTTTTGATGCTAGAAGTTTGGAACTATTATTGTAAGATAACTGTTTCAAATACTTGGATGAATCAAGAAGCCAATCATTGGCCATAACAATTTTTGACTTATGATAATTGTTTATGCAAATTGAATCATGTTGTGAACTACTCTGCAACTCAATATTTGTGTGGATGTTTATAAGAAAATTCTTGTTGTATTTCAAGCTATCCTAAAATGGTAATAAATGTTCTTTTAGTTGTTTTCTTCAACCAATCCACAATTATTGATTTTGTGTTAAGTTATATTCATTTTTTGGAAATTATGGTTATTCAATCTAATAATTCTTGTAGAACTTTTTTTGAAACTTAAAGGATTAATGATTATCTTTCCTTTATGTTGAGAGATAACTCTCATAACAACATTTTTTGTATTTCAAATATTATATTTGCTTTCTTGTTTATCCATATTTAAAAAAGTAAAAAATAAATATCCACATTTAAAAGCTAATCGAAAGGTTTCCGAGCCATTAATCTAGAGGATTCTTCCATACCAAATAGGGGAGAGTCTAATTGGGCCTCTTCACTGGTATTGAACCCTATTTTTGACATCAAGGTATTTTCCCCTATCAACTAAACCTCAAAGAAACTCTTGATTCAACACTACTGCTTACTACACATAGTTTCACTTTTCCCTTCACTGTTGAGTGTGACTCTTCTAGGTTTAGTCTTGGTGTAGTTCTCTTATAGGATGATAGACACATTACCATTGAAATAAAAATATGAATGATAGAGAGAGGCACATGTCCACATAAAACAAATAAATTTTGGATATACCTCATGTAGTGGAAAAATTGTGTAAATTCCTCTTAGGCATTGAGTTCTTCATAAAAGCATATTATCATATCCCACAACACTAAATGAAATAGGGTGAAAAGGAGAAACAAAGGTGGATTTCTAGGCTCCAAACTTATGACTTTGAGATTATATGTAATAATGATTAGGAGAATTTTGTTGTTGATGCCTTATTTGGACATGACAAACCACCCACATTTAACTCCATATCAGTTAGCCAACCTGCTTGGGTACAAGGGCTCCTTTTAGACTAAATACAAGATCCCCTCTTCAATAGGAAATTCTTGATGGAAAGAAGAGTCAACCTTGGACTAGAAGGAACAATGTTATCTTTTTTAAAAATCAGATCCATTTTCAACATGTATGTCCTTTTAAAAATCAGATCCATTTTCAACATGTATGTCCTGTACTTATTATACAACCTCTTCAACAAAGACACAAATCTCCCTCCTTTGGTCATGTGGGCTTCCAAAAAACTTATAAAAAAGTCTCCTATTTTTTATTAGCTAAAACCGAAGTTTGATGTTGAGAAATTTGTTTCCAATTGTGACACTTGCCAACATAATAAGATGGAAATCATTCCTTATCCTAGTCTTGTCCAACTCCATTCCTATATTTTAACCTTTGTACAATATTTACTACAAATGTATTTTTACTAAAAGAATAGAAAAGATACAAATGGAAAATACAAACATTACATTAATAGATTTTTCCCCGAAACCCAAACCGTGAAAAGCAACATATTCTATATTCATTCATGTGATACATTGTTTATAATACAATATACATATAGGAGCCTAACGACATCCAAAACTCCTAACCCAATGGTTCGATTAGTCAACAACCCACTCCTTTAACCTAAACAAAACCATCGGGTAAAACCATGTGCCTAAAAACCACCTGTAAATATGTGACATGTTTCCCAAGGTATAATTTTTTTTTTTTTTTTTTTTTTTTTTGGGGCAATCGCTCTGACTTTTACATGGGATTCCACCTCCGCACTCTTCGGGGGCACTGTTCCCGAACCCCCACATGGGGGGATTCACCCCCCTGCACCCCCCAAAGAATATAACACATACCCAACAATTCCATCCCTAACTAGAAGCATGAAGAGGTATCCGTGGACTTCATTGTTGGTCTACCACTATCTAAAGGTAAGGACACTATCATTATGGTGCTTTATCATTTAACTAAGTATGGTCATTTCATTCCCTTGAAAACCAAGTTTACAACACTTGGGGTTGTTGAATTATTTTTTTTTGAGAATTTTTATAAGTTCTATGGACTCCCCTATTGTATCATCCGTGACAAAGATCCCAAGTTTTCTAAGAACTTTTTGAAATAACTTTTCTAATTAATGGTGGTCACCTTTAATATGAGTATTTCATATCACCCTTAAGTAGATGAGAAGAATAAGGTGGTTAGCAAGTTACTATAAAGATACATTCAAATGTTCATGTGGATAAGAATGGGAAATGTGTTAATTGTTTACATATTGTAGAATACCTATAAAACACTACCTACCACTCTTCTATCAAAATTCCCCCTTGAAGCCATTATATGGATATGAGACCCCATCATCCAAGTATTGGGTCATTCAAACTATTAGAGTCCCCATGGTTGCTAACAGTCTATAGGAGATGCAAATTATTATCATCATCAAGGATAACTTATCCATGGAAGCCAATTATATGAAGTAATAGATCAACCAACACTGCTCACAATGATAATTTGTAGTTGGAGATATGAACTTTGCTTGGCTATGACCATACAAACAGAGTGATTTAAGGCAACAAGATAAGACTAAGCTCCAATCAAATTTTTATGGGCCGTAGAGAGTGTAGGAAAAAGTTGGGGATATTACATATGCGTTTCTACACATTCCCAAAAAGGAGAGACTTCATGATGTTTTTCTTTCTCTTTTCTAAAGTAGAAGGTAAAAAATTATGTGTTGACTTAGACATAGATTCCATTGATAGATGAGGAAGGAAAACTTAGTTTGGAGCCTAAAATTATTCTATAGGAAAGGGTGAGAAATATTAGAAGAAGACAAATTTCTAAGTATAAGATCAAGTGGAAGGGTTCCAGAAGATGAAACAACATGGGAGTTAAAGTAAGTGATGCTTAGACAAAGATTCCATTGACAAATGAGGAAGGATAACTTATTTTGGAGCTTGAAGCTATTCTAAAGGAAAGAGTGAGAAGTCTTAGAGAAGGAAAAATAAATTCCTAAGTATAATATTAAGTGGAAGGGATTTCTAGAAGAGGAAGCAACATGGGAGTCAAAGGTTTTTTAGGAGAGCACTGAAGTTTGTAAATATTGTAATCCTGTAAGGTCTCTGTCCCCACAAAGCCTTATAAAACACAAGTTAAAATAAAGAATAAAGAATTTATATCCTATACAATCTAATCATCATCTTATAATCGTTTATTATTCAGCATAAATTTTATTTATGAACAACATGAAAATAAATTAACATAACAACCACATAACACAACATATTCATGAAAATACATACCTCTGTCTAATGCTATTTCTCTAATCTCCATCTGTCCTCACTGCTGCTCAGCCCAAAACCGAATCCTTCCTCCCTGTCAGCTAGGAACATAGCCTATCTGGCTCCCTAGCTCCAGGATTCCATGAGGATTCCTGGCCCCCGAGCCCAAAACTCCCAGCAATTGATGCACCCCTACAACAGTCCACCCAAACTCCAAACCAGAAAATACAAACCAGAAAACACAGTCCTCAATCTGAGAAAAAAACTTCCTTTCCCCAAAGTTTCCAAAAGTCCCCTGCTCCCGAATGCCTCTGCCCCCTCATATCCTCCTCCCATTCACTGCCTCCTACATGTATTTAATGCCACCCACCTTATGCCTCCATTTAATACCTTATCCCCGCCATTCAATACCCTATCCCTCCATTCAATGCTTTATACTTGCATACGTAAAGTTTTCTAATAATAAATTAAAAGTTATTAAGCCTTTAATTCGTTACCCAAACTTAAAATGTGTTAATTAATCAATTAATTAATTAATCAACAAATATTAAACAATAAATAAATAAATAATTAATATTATTAATAAATAATCATTATTTAACTAATACACATTAGGACAGTTAATTATTTAATTAACTATACTTGATAAACCTTAAACAAATATTGAACTAGGGTTGTTACATACACCCACCCTCCAGGAAACTTCGTCCCGAAGTTAAAGTATTTTATGATACAAGGGAAAAGAAACATGGTTCACACATTCATAACAAATAACTGACATTATTAGTAAGTAAGCCAAGAAACTCATTCATACTAGTGTACATGTGCAAGAAATGCATGTGTAGCTAGTACATACAAGTCTCGTTCATGTACTAATATCAATAACTATCATCTCTATAGTAATTTCCATATGCATCCAATCCATTCAACAATACTATTCATTTTATAAAAGACAATAAACCAATCAAATGTTTGCGAAATCCTTTAATTACAATTATCTATCTTAACAATGTTATTTAGACAATTGTAGTTTAGTTACATAATTGTAAATATTCACATATATACCCATTTTCTTTTCAAAAGGGAAACAATAAATTCCACCATAAGACAAATCTTCATACACTCTCAACTATTTCTACTCATCCTTCCTCCCTAACTTCCTTCCATTTTCCATTCCTATCCTTCCTTTGTTGGACTATCTTGGAGCGTCGACTATATTGACCTAACTCCAAATAGAACCCGTAAGCGGAAGTGTCACTATCTTGACCAAGCTTCCCCAGCAGGCAACTGACAATCATCATCACATGTCTAGGGGAGCATGAGCTAACATTGTCCTCCCATGACTTCATGTTTCGAAGGATACACGGTGGGAAATGCCTCCTCCCCTCCTAACAGGACTAGGGTCCACACCCTATAATGGAATATACCGTGGCACCGTGTTGCTGGGAGTTTTGTCATCGTCTATTCAGTTTTGGGCAGTCTCACGACCTGAAATCCTACACTAGTCCACATATCATAGCAATGCATCCAAACCAATATAATTTCACATACTAAGATTCATACCATATTGTTTCTCGACCAGTGGTCATGACATCCACTTTCATCATCATTATCCCTTGGCTATTTCATAGCCCATAACCTACAAATTAGTCTGTAACACAAACTCATACATTTCTATGCATTATCATCATGTAATTGCATACAACCATAATTTCAATTCGGTATCCGCGTACCAACAACTTTAAAATCAAAGTTTTCAAGTTATAAATTGATCTCATAATATCCCATAATCCAATTAATGACACCTATTCATAAAATTATCATTTACAAAATAGATTGCATCATATCCAACATCATTCTAATAGCATTTAAAACCTCATAGGATTCTTATTCACACAATATATTGCATCATATCCATCATCATCAATAACAATTAGACATTCATAGAATTTACATTCACATAGTAGATCACATCATATCCGTCATCATCAATAACATTTAAACATTCATAAAATTTACATTCTCACAATATATCGCATCATATCCATCATTATCCAAATACATTTAAACATCCATAAAGATTCATACGTCTTAAAAGTTCAAGTGTATCATTTAATAGTTTCACTTGTGTATAGAAAATAAAGGTGTGTAGGCCTCATGTAATCCTGGTTGTCTAAGTCAAAAGGTGGTGTTACATACACCCAACCTTCGAGAAACATATTCTCGAGGTGGTAAAAAAAGTGAGGGATAATCTCGTCGTAGTGTCTCGACATCTTCCCAAGTAGAAAATCCTGGACTATACTTGTCCCACTGGACCTTAACTTGGTTTACCAGACGGTTCCTGAGCCATTGGACTCTATGATCCAATATGCGTAACGGTTCTACCGTGAGAGTTCCCGCGTCCGATACCTGCAATTCCTTCCAATTTAGCTTATGTGATTCATCGACAACATAATGACGTAGAACATATACATGAAAAACATTATGAGTTTTATGCAAGTGGGGTGGCAGTACGAGACGATAGGCAATTGGTCCAATTTTCTCTTGGATTTTGAACAGTCTTGTAAATCGAGGTGACAACTTTGTCCCCTTCCCGAACCATATGGTACTCTTATTAGGCCTGATACGAATGAAAACCTGGTCTCCCACTTTATAACTTCGTTCGGTCCTGTGTGCATCCGCATAACTTTTCTGCCTATCCTGTGCTTCCTTTAGTTTTTGCTTAATCTGAATTACCTGTTCCTCCATATCTTGAATCAATTTTGGCCCAACTGTTACTCAGTCTTTTAATCTATCCCAACTCAACAACATTCTGCATGGCCTTCCATACATAGCTTCATAGAGTGGCATTCCGATGGAGCTATGAAAACTATTATTGTAGTCAAACTCTACCAAAGGTAGGTACTTCTCCCAATGGGTTTGATTATCCATGACATACATCCTAAGCATGTCTTCCATGACTTGATTTACTCTCTCGGTTTTCCCATCTGTTTCAGGATGATAAGCTGTGCTTAAGTTCAACTGAGTCCCCAACGCTGACTGCAAACTTGTCCAAAACCTAGAAGTGAATCTTGAGTCCCTATCTGAAATGATCTTCTTAGGTATCCCGTGAAAACGGATGACCTCACTTATAGACACACGTGCCACATCAGTGACATTGTAAGTGTCTCTAACCAGAATAAAATGAGCACTCTTGGTTAACTTATCAACTATCACAATAATGGAATTGTGTCTATGTGATGTGAGCAGCAACCCTACAACAAAATCCATAGAGATGACTTCCCACTTGGACATAGGAACATCATGTGGTTGTAGGAGGCCTGCCGGGTGATTGTAGAATTGATGGTGGTTGGCTTTCACTTGTTGACACTCTGGGCATTTGGTGACAAAATGGACCCTGTAGCGCTTCATGCCTACCCGGAAGAAAATCTTCCTCATGTATCGCATTATCTTCTTCACACCCGAATGCACGCAATAAGAGATTGCTCTATGGGATTCCTTTAGTATGATGCTTCAAATATCCCCATCTTTAGGGATGTACATCCTTCCCGATATCTCAATGGTCCATTTGCTTCCAAACTATATCCTTTATACTTTGGATCTAATTGCCTCCCACTCTGGAGGTTTGAAGTAACCTTTAAATACCAATGTCTCCTTGGAGTTGTTCCAAAACACGTTCCCTCAGATTGACTTTTAAGGGTACTAAAGAGAAGACACATGGTCTCCTACTCAGGGCATCTGCGACCACATTTCCTTTCCCCTTGATGTATGAAATACCAAAATCGTACTCACTCATAGGCGTAAACACATCCACTATAAGTAATTTAAAATTTTGGGTTGTCCCATCACGGAGAAATCTCCCACAAACATTGATGGCGAAATGCCAGTTCGACTTTATGCGAGGAGTTAAGGGGTTCCTTCTATCGGGTTTTGGCACCCACGATATCTTGACAACTACAACCACCCATCTCGATTCACCTTGAATTAGGTCGACCCTCGTGGCTAAACCTTTGATCATCTGGCCGGTTTACGTATGACCATATAATATTGACTTCGTCGAGTTTGAGTTTGTGGTGCCAAAGTGTATGTACGGAACTCCGTTCTCCGATCCAAATTGCCACTTGGCGTTGACTCACAACCAAACGACCGTAGACCTGTCCTTGTTGAGAATACACCCTATGGCCCCACCTCCCTATGATGGCATGGGTATTTTCGTCCCCTCCAGCGGAGTCTCTTATGGTATGGGACCGTCAGCCTTCGGGGATTGTGACTCCCTCATCATTGAGTTTCTTGTCCGCAGAATATTTTGGAACCCCGTCTCTTCAAGATCCTTGGACCGCGCATCCCTCGAGTTATGATTTACGATGTAGCCAATCGTGGATCCACGATTCCCCATTTGTCACAAGTTCTTACCTTTGGAAAACCGTGCTCCAAATGCCGGCTTCGCCCGGATCTCACATACGCGTCCTGCCGAGATCAGCGGTTGAGATCCCTTTCTCGGGATTTCGTGACTTATCTTGTCCCGTGTCTCTTGTCGATGTATCAAATGCCAATGGCACTTGATCTCTAACACTTGTCCCACCGATGGACGGTCCAAATCTTACCGTTGTTTCGAGACTTGAGCAGGTGGCCCGTGCAGGTACCCCAGTTCAAGACGGATGATCTGCGTGATGCGTGTCCCTCTCAACGGACGGCTTAGATCTTGTCGGGGTTTCACTTGGATTACCCCGAGTACATGTCCACGGGAATGCCGATTCCCCAATGGTAAACATCCGTCCCCCTCAGGATCTCGACCGCTAGCGTCACGCGCCAATGGGCGGTCCAGTTACGGGAAATCGGCGTATCCAGCGATTTCATTTGATACAACAGTTCTACACTCCCTAAAATCTCCAGGTAAGGTGAAATCAGGTACTTGCTCCCGAGCGTAGACACACGTCGCCAGGGATCGAATTTAGGACTCTTCCTCGCACACTAGAGTTTAGCTCCGGTTGAACTCTTCTTGATCCAACGGTTTACGGGATTTTTACTCCAGATCTAAGGGTTCAAATCACTTCCTCACGCTTAACCCCTGCGCTTAACCCCTGCAAAGCTTCTCCAGATCCAACGGCTAACAGGTAATTGAACCGAAATCTAACGATCCAGATTCGTTCTTTTGGGTCTTGGTGTTTACGATCCCAATTTCTCGTCTTTCACGATGAGAGAGGGCAAGGCAATATAGCTAGCGTTACCTTACGTCAATCTAATGGTGAAGTGAATGACTATGGTTCACTTGACGAGATCTCGTAGGTCGACCTATCCCTCCTCACAACACTACTATCCTGGAACGGTAGGCGGGTTCCTCCTTGTGCGGAGTTAATAGGGCCTGTCGTCGGACCCTTGTTACGGGTTCTTATGAACCTTTCAGGAGGGAAATCTCATTAGGAGAGATCTGGGGCATTCGGGCGGTGGGGAGATAGCTTCCAGAACGGTTGGGCATGGTTAGATTCGTTTATCAACGTAATTCGAGCATGGTTTCCCCGGTGATAAACATATATATCAACTCATTCATATCAAGCTCTGAAGTGAACAATCCTTATCTTGAGAGAGTCGTTTATAATTCCTGAGATTCTATGAACCAGTATCTACTCCTCATTTATCCAGATTTAATACGCAGGACTTGTTCTTGCGAGGGAAATATTTTACAATTCCACCAAGGATCATGAACGTAATAATGACGTTATTATGATTTCAAGATGCAATCATGAAGCAAAATGCTTATCGGTAACTGCAACAATGGAAACTTAGTGAGGGAGGTTAGCACCGTTCCACTTAGCCAGAGTAGGCGTGGCGACTCCTGTGGGATTACCACTAGCCGCCCGTGGGATACGATGTCACGAGGACCTGGCGTCTCTATACGCTTGGGTGCCAGGAAGGTTGCAATCCTTCCTCCTGCGATCGCTCACTCTGCGTGAAAGGTGCCGAGTTCCCCTCGCGTCCCCGTCAATCGTTCCGACCATGCATACTTATCCTCTTAGCGGGGTTCGCGTGTTGGCCGCGATTACCAAGCGGTGGATCATGATGGCCCTCTGGGATGGCGGATCCACCTCCCATCCCTCATGAAGCCATCAACCTACCAGCCCGAAAGGCATTAAATTCAGGGCCAACAAGATGCTTTTGGTTCTCCGGGCGATTGGGTCAAATCTGGTATTAATTACCGGTGGAAGTTAATGCCACCTTTTGAGGTGCCTTCCACCGCCATGCGTGGTCTCTTTTTCAACGCATCCCCTCTCAGTAGTCTTACAATATAAATTCATAATGTTATTTACATTTTCATCATGCTTTAGCATGGTAATTCTATTAGGATTAATTACAAATTTTGGAAGCGAGGTGTTCTGAATTCCCTCTATAAAGGAACAGATCCTCGGTGTTCTTTCTCAAAAACACCATCATGCCTTTCATATTGACCCATAGGCGTCTTGATCTTAGTCATCTTCAGCTAATGATTCTTGGACAACAAGCACATTAACTCACAATTTTGTGCAAAACATCTCACTGATGTTCAGATTTCTAAAAAGGAAAATTTCATACTCTCGAACAATGCACTATGCATGCGATGCGTAGTTTGTGTCAGCATGGTAATGTTGTTATGCTCATTGTTCTCCACGACATACCTATTGGATGTGATTTTCCAACTCAATAGCTCACAGAGACATCATAATTTCGTCTTTCTTTCCAAGGTTTTCCACGCACGGGAAACTACCCATTAATGCATTATCCCAATGGTTTTCTGGAAATTAGTAAGGTCTCCTCTTCCTTGCGGTCACTCACCCTCGGGCCGGTTCGGGTATCCCCTTCACTGTTATACGGTCCCTCGGGCGATCCATCTTTCCAACCGCCAGGTTTTCTCGCTGGAAAATTTTAGAATCTGTCGAATCCCTCTGATCGGCGATCCCTGGGACTTACTGTAGAAATAGATCCCTCCGGTGGTGTTACCCTCGACTGAATTTTGTTTCAAGTGATCATGAATCATCCACCGGGGTTTTCATGTTTCCGATGGTAATCATGTTCATCATTTTTCGGTTTTAATGACCTTCATTTGTTTCCCCTTCGATATGTCTTTTCTTCTCTCCTGTATCACAGGTATATAAAAGTCATGAGACATCATTATCAATTCTATCTTTCAAAATTTTGTACCAAAGCTGTCACCCACAGAGTTGTCCATTCTTACGATTTGTTTTCATATTTTTCGGCTCGGGGCGATTTCATAATTATGGGACTTTCCTTCCCATGTGGTTTGGCTCAGCTGAAAATTGGACTTCATTATGGGCTTACATCCCTGCCATATCCAAGGCCATTCTAGTTGCAATATAATATTTTCATTCAACCAAACAAACTATGATTATTCATGCATATAAATTTTTATTGCACCTTTACTACATCGTCATAACAATCTTAGAATTGTGCATGCTTTAATGATTAAATTACTTCTAAAGGAAAATACCATTTCTTGCAGTTTGGCCCGGTGAATAATCAGGTCTTTCCTATGGGCTCACCTTACTGCCATATTCATGACTCGTTTTTTTCTGCAATTCATTCCTCAATCAGGAAAACAAATTGTTAGGTTCTCTATGTACAGCGTATTGTATATATATTCAAGCGTAATTCAACATTTTAAGGGTTTTTAACGTGCCACTATCCTTAGCCACAGTCATACCCAATACATTCTTGCATGGATTTCAAGTTTGTCATACTTTAGTACCGGTTCTTGGTCATGAGATTGTTGGGATTTAACTTGATCCTCTCCTCATATGGTTTACTTTCGCTTTCATTCATTCTTTCAAAATAATCTATGCTTCGTCATAACAATCTTAGAATTGTGCATACTTTAATGATTAAATTACTTCCTAAAAAGGAAAATACCATTCTTGCAGTTTGGCCCAGCAGGCAATCAGTCTTTCCTATGGGCTTACCTTACTGCCATATTCATGACTCTTTGTTTTCCTGCAATTCATTCCTCAATCAGCCAAACCAATTGTTAGATTCTCTATGTACAGGTGTATATATATATATATTCAAACGCAATTCACCATTTTAAAGAGTTTTTAACAACTGTGCCACTATCCTTGGCCACATTCATACCCAATACATTCTTGCATGGATTTCAAGTTTGTCATACTTTAGTACCGGTTCTTGGTCATGGGGTGATGGGATTTAACCGATCCTCTCCTCA
>SNQJ01S0140605.1:0-25018 GCA_010110895.2 Picea sitchensis
AACAAGATCCAATACAGTTTACCACAACATAAATGGCACATACAACTGATATTTTATTTAATATCTTCACCTCTTTACAACAATGATGTAAATATGTAACAACAATTAGAGAGGGGGTGTTGTAGGTTATAGGAATGTTGGAATGTACCTTCCCACACTGTCAACAAGTACATGATGGCTTATAAAATCCTCACAACCTCCATCAATAGATAATCGACCCCCTTACTATCCAACTTGTCCCTCAATGATGAATTTCAACCCCCATTCAACAAATTGACTCAACCCACAAAGAAGCAAATCTACCTCACACCAAGAAATGCACCCAACTGCAAAATAAAATCCCAGGTTAGAGAGAATAACCCCCATAGAGATTAGGTCGTCCTCCACACTTAGAAATTATAGCCCGTAGAACCCGATCGCCTTTCCTCAACCCAAATTGGCCTCCTCAAGAGGGATTCGACCCACACATGAAAAAAATCCACCACAAACAAAATAACTCAGCTACAAAGTGTTATACACCATTTTTCACCCTTTGCTAAGGGTCATCAAGTGTCACACTTCACTTTGCTAAGTATCGCACTTGACTATGCTTGGTGATGTTAGTTTTGAAAATTCCATGGTCCATTCTAATAATTGCCATACCTTACTTGTCACACTTTTTATAAGTGTTTCCACATGAACACCATGCATGAATTATCCATTACATCCTCTTGAGCATCAAGAAGAGGAAGACACCTTTAAACCCTGGCAATTTGGCCTTTTTCACTCAGTCCTAGCTTCATTTGACCATGGTGGATCCCATTTTCACTCTAAGTGAGTGATCATCCCCTTGAAGCAATGTTATGGGGGTGACCAGGTCAGTCTATATTCCCTTCTAAGGGAGATACCATGCATATTTGGTCAAATACCCTGAATCTAGGGGCATCTTTTGAGGACTTTCTGGATGGTTATTGGCTTGTTTTCTTGTTTCCATCAAGATAGGATTCGATCCTCCTTATATCCTATCTTAGGAAAAAGAATAACCATGAAGATCACTCAAATCCTAACCTAATCCACCTTATCATCAACCATGTTCTTGATTTACCCCATTGTTTAATCGTTCCCGCATCTATATAACCAGGCCATTTCAGAGTGAGAGGGGGGTGGAAAATAATCATACCAAACTTATGATATTTTCAAGGAGTACGAAATGTTTGTTTATGTGAATAATTTGAGTTGGATTCATCTTCAAGGGTTGACGAAGGAATATTGGGGGATTGCAGCATCATCAGGTTGTAAACTTCTTTCTTTTCACTAAATATAAAAACTTGGCTTATTTCTCTTATACTCTTTCATTTATTCCTTATTTATTTGATCAATTTTTATAATTTATAAATAGGTAGGTTTGATCTTATTCAATCATATATAGTAGTAGGAGAATGTTCCCTTGTTCTTGCAGGGTCGACTTGGTGAAGGAGTTGCATAAAGTGGAGCTCAACTACTGGAGCAGCAAGGACAATGTCAGAAACCATGTACACACACCTCTTATCGTTATCTCTCAACCTTCCCACAATAAAATATAATGGTTTGTTAGGAGGATGTTATTTTCCATTTGTTAGAGGTTGTCTCACTTATTGGAAACCCAAGTCAGGGGAACTCAACCCGTCCGTGGGGGGAGAATTATCAACACAGTAAATTGGTGACTCCACTGCAGAGAAACTTATATTTCATCCTAGGTTTATATCTATTTGAAACATTTGAATTTTTATACACCTTTCTTATTTTTCTTTGGCACCCTTCTTCTCATCAAAATCCTGACGTTTTCTGAGAAATTTTGGCATTTTTGACCCTACAAGACCTCACTATAGTGACCATTACCCCTTTTTCTCCCTCTGTCTAACTACCACAGAGAGAAATATATTCCCTATTATGGAACATTAGGGAGTGGAAATCACCCTTGTACGCTCTGTCTACCTTTCAGGGGGAGCGACCTCCTCTAGCAACTCAATTTTTTAGCCCTGTTTTCTGCTTTTTTTCTCAGATTTTGCTCAGTTTTCCCTGTGACTGTTGGAGGTTCTTTATTGAATATATTTGATCAGTTAAAAATGATTGGATGATATTTATAATATATTTTACTAATATGTTTTGTTTTTTTTCCTTTTCATCCTCTTTTCGGTCCACTTGTGTTCTTAGAGATTGCCTAGTATTTTAGCCCAGAAACTCCTAGTTTGTTTTTTACTGTGCTTGACTGAGAACTTAACATTGTCACTCATTTTCATTTCTTTCTTTTTAGTTTTAATTGGTTGATTGGTTTTGATCCCTTTCACATTCATTGAAACATCTCTCCTTTTTGGATGATTAGGACTCTCTCTTCTACCACTGCCCTATTTTTGCTTCTCATGTTCTGAGGATTTTTCATGAGTGTTTGTCTTCATTCTCCTTTGGAATTTTTTTTAGTCCTTGATTGAATAGGTTATTTCACACTTGTTGTATTTAAATTCTCATCTTTTTGAGTGCACTTTGTTTGATTACTTTTTTTCCTCGTCTTTCTCTATGTCAAACATAGATCTCTTTCATTTCTCTTGAAAGTTAAGAAGCAAAACATTTTGCATGCATAATCAAATGAATAATTTTTTTTTAATTCTTTATGGATTTGTTTTGTTATACGTTTGGAAGAAGATCTAGTTTTGCATCTCCATTTTGGTTTTCAGACACATTTTCTTGGCTATTTGGCATCATATTGATCCCTACAATTGAAAGTTTCATGGTTTTGAGTTCTTTCTTATGATAAGAAGAATAAAATTGTTCTCCTTCCCATACATATACTTCATCGAAAACAACATAATCCATATCATTATTTTTCATTATATTGGAGTTAACTCTCTCACACATCATCAATTTCATCTGCGTGAACCATTTGAGTAAAAATCCATTAAAATCAACCTTGTTCTAATAAAATCAACTAGAACATTTTTTGGTTTTAGCACACCACTAGTAGCTCAGGATTAGGGTATTTGGACTAGGGAAAGTGAGTAAATCATCCAGTACTACTAAACATACTGTATAACACTAGCGAGTGTGCAAATCCAACTTTCTTATAAGCATATATGGGAACCCCCTCTCGCACAAAGGATAAAAACGAGGTCATATGCGGAAGAGAAGAGGATATTAACCCTACAAAGCTTGCCCAATCGTAGAGTACAAAGCATATATTGGGGGGTTTTCTTGAGAAATCACTGATTTTATTTGGTCTCGGTGCTTCATGAATCCCGAATCCATTCGATATCCTCGGGAGTCTTACCAGTCCACTTATCTTTAGTTCTCTTGAAGATCTTCAAACTTTGATATCCTACCCATACATTTGGTCTTGATTGTCGACTAAACCCACTCGGAGGCTCACTGCGAGTTGGTAACCTTAGTGGCCTTTCTCAGGTATCTACAGAGGTGACTGTGGGGGGATTCCCGCGGTACTTAGGGAAGACATTGTATCACACTCTCAGTACCATTGGAGGGTTATTATGCAAAAGAGAGGGCTGCTTGAACCAAGAAGGGATGTTACGTGGAGGTTTTTAGCACTCTGTAAACTTTGTTTGGCTAAGAAAACGAATGACAAAGGCAACCTAAAAACCACTTTGAGGTCGGAAACTAGCCTTCCAACCCGGAGATGGCTGTCTATGAAACTTTGTCTCTGTACAGGTTATGGATTTAAACTGTTGGCTAGATTCAACACTTTTATACAATATTTCTAGTTCTATTGGCGAAATAAAAGCAAGACCATGGGCTATGGAGTCGATTTAAGAAAACAATAGAAACAAATGACTTAGTGACTGAAATTGAGAGGATAAATGTTAAATAAGAAACAGTCTTTCAATTAAAAATCATTGTGTGTGGCAGGAGAAAAAACAAATGAAGAAACTCAGACCACCGCTAGGGATGAGTTCAGAGTTCACTTAGAAGAAACACAACCATCTAAATGGCACAAATCTAGAGAACCACGTGATGAATTCTAGATTCGAATCATGTTCCTATTTAGACAAAAATATAGATATGAATATAAAGAAAACAGTAAGCACATACGCAAAGAGATAGTACAATACATCAAACTTCCACCGTTAGAATATTTTCATCAAAGCTTCAGGACCTTTGCATTAAATTTCAATCGAATTCGAAAGATACATTCAATAGTCATTGTCTACACTATTTTTTCCAACCAACCTGGCTTACATTGAAAAGATGAAATATATATAAAAGGGTGTGTCTCTTGGGCTTCCCTTCCCTCCAACTACTATCCCTAGAATCATGTATCTGATTTCTTTGAAAGAGAACAATAACTTCAATGGATTTACTAAAAATAGAAAACCTGACTTTGCAAAATCATAATCGTAACCAAAATATTATTTACAATCATTGATCATGATCAAACTTATACCATATGGTTGTGATAAGTCATCATGTTCACCACTGGAAACTCTGTCACCCCTGCATAGAAAGTATGGTACGCAACAGTAACCTATAATAAAAAAGTAGAAGATTGCACAACAAACTGGGAAAATAGGCGTTAAATATGACATCATATCTCATGAATAAAAAACTATTTTTAAAAACTGAGGGATCTTTTTGTAGGTAAGATTTATCTAAAGAAAAATTTCTCTCAGTTTCTTGAAAATCATCGCCAGCTAGCTAGAATACGTGTCGCAAAAACATGTCTCAAACAGAAAATCATGATTAATCCGAAAAATAGGGCTCAAATATTCATTTGAATATCCAAATAAGTGACACCTTTTTCAAATATGAGAGGGGTTTTTATTATTTTTTTTCTCCCTAACAAAAAATTCTCAGGAATTTTCAAAATTCCTCTCCAGTTGGTCAGAAATTGATCTTGAAGTTGAGAACTAAACTAGTCATTTACGCAGTGTGCTCTGTAGCCTGTGCGCAGGAAAATCCAATGCGCGACAGCATCCTCTGTGCAATAGCATCCTCTGCTCTACAAAATCCTATGCACAACAACCTCCTCTACATGAAAACATCCTCTACGTGACAAAATCCTATGCGCAACAACATCCTCTACGCGAAAACATCCTCTGCGCGACAACATCCTCTACGCGACAACATCCTCTGCGCGACAGCATCCTCTGCACGAAAAAACCCTTTGCACGACAACATCCTTCTGGACGACAACATCCTCTACGCGAAAACATCCTATGAAAATCATATGTGCGAAAACATCCTCTGTGCGACAACATCCTCTGCCCGACATCATCTTATGCGCGACAACATCCTCTGCGCGACAGCATCCTCTGCTCAATGCACAACAAATTTTGCAGTGAACAATTTCAAATGGAAATGGAAATAATAAATGATAAATCTTCCTTTTGAAACTAACCCTTGGAGATGTTAGGTGATTCTAGGCATAAAAAAAATATTGGTGCTAACATGCATGACTTTTCAAACTGCTGACAAACCTCTAACCTTAGCTATGAAAATCATGGTGCTAACATAGGTCGGGGTAATTTATTCTAATTTCTTTGTTGATGGATTGACATCCCGTCTTTGGAATATCCTTGAGCCTAATTTTTCTTGGTTGATTTCTTTTAGTTTTCTTAGGGGTGTGTCTCTTTGACTTTAGTAGTCAGATTTAGGATCAGAAATTTCATAGCATAAAAGGTATGGAACCTGAACCTCAGGAACCTCAACAAAATATTTCTAATGAAGGAAATATCATAGATCAAACTGATGAGACCAGGAGTATACCTCCTGGAAGTGGCCATCATGTTTAAGAACTGATCACTACCATCGTTGAAATCCTTTCATCTTACATGAATTCCCTTTTTACTAATCCACTTGGCCAACTAGTCATTGATCCACCATCCACAATATATTATGATGCTTATTCTTCTTACTATTTATTGTCGGGTTCAACCCCTACATGATCTCCTAGTGTGAAACCATCTTCTTTTGTTTTTCATGAAGGACTTGGGAATTTATATTTTTCCACAACTCATGTAGTTGATAATATTAGTGCTTCTATTTACCGGAAACATCGATGACCTAGGTAACCCCGACTCAACCACTTGCATGTACATATTCCTTTTGACATGGGTAAGGTAATATTTATGATTCACTCTTTCTGCACATGCACACACCAAGTGCTTTACTTGGTCATTCCATCATTCAGATGGCCAGAAGTCAAGTCATTCATACAACCATGGTTACACAAGCTACTCATCCTTCATATCAACCATCGCAAATTAGTACAACCTACATTGGAGTTCAATATTCAATGCGAGGCCAACCTTTAGCTGGGGGAAACCTTCAGTTGCAGGGAAACGTTTTACTGGGCGGAAAAATTCATGGTTGAAACATCAACCTCCCTTGGGGAAATTTGATCCTGATAGTCCTTCTATCCAGACTACCACTAGCATGTATCTTGGAAATCCATTTCTAGGAACTTCTAACCCTTTGTGGGGTCAAACCAACCTGAAGGGAATTCTTCCACAATGAACTTTTCCCTTTCAATGTGTAAACCACATGATTCAAATGAAAAATTCTCTTCAACCTCAATACATAGGGGGAACATCGGGTCAAGCACAGTATGTATTAGTTCCATCTGTTCAGTCATAGTACATGGGTGGACAACTAGGACAACCACCTTATATGGTAAAACAATCAGGACAACCCCCTTTCATGGGTGGACAACCTAGGAAATGTTGTGGACAACCCTCTTTCATCAAGATACAACTCAAGCCTCCTTCTATCCTATCTTTGGAGAAAAAACAACCATGAATATAAATCAAATCCCAACCTAATCCACCTTATCATCAACCATGTTCATGATTTACTCTAGTGGTTAACCCTTCCTGCATCTATATAACCAGGACATTTTAGAGTGAAAGGGGGATGGAAAAAAAAATACCAAAATTATGATCATGTCAAGGAGTGCCATACCTTTTTTTATGTGAATAAATTGAGTTGGATTCATGTTCAAGGGATGAAGAAGGAATCTTGGGGGATTTCAACATCATCAGGTTGTAAACTTCTTACTTTTCATTGAATATAAGAACTTGGCCTATTTCTCTTATACTCTTTCATTGATTTTTTGTTTATTTTATAACTTTGTCTAAGTTATCAATAGGTAGTGTTTCTATTACTAAATAATATATAGTAATAGGATAATATTTCCTTGTTGTTGTAGGATCGACTTCATGAAGGATTTGCATAGAGTGGAGCTCAACTTTTTTAGCGATGAAGACAAACATCATAAACTAGGTACACACACCTCTTATCCTTTTCTCTTAACCCTCCTGCGAGAAAATATAATTTCTTTTTAAGAGGATGTTATTATCCATTTTTTATAGGTTGTCTCACTTGTAGGAAACCCAAGTGAGGGGAACTCAGCCTATATGCAGGGGGAGAATTATCACTACACAGTGAAAACAACTCATCCAATGATCAATGGAAAGAAATATCATCTACACCAGGATGAACTCCATCAGAAATGAGCACAATGAACAAATAGGGATGATATCCTCCCTTTGACTAGATAGGGTGGATGATCTCACCACCAAAACCAATATTCCAAACTCTTTACAGTTTTCATCCCAAGAGCCAAAGCCACAAGATCTCTCTCAATTTCATTTTAGAAAAATACAATATGCATAATGAGAGAAAGCGCTCTCATTTTCCTTCTATCTCCGCGTTGACCCTTTTTTGGACCCTTTTACCTTTTTAATAAACTAAATTGACTTTTATAAACTTTATGTCACTTCAACACCCCTTTTATAACTTTTTTTAATGTCAGAAAGTGATTAGTTGGTATTTAAAGATATTCTTGAACGTCGGAGTCCCTTTCTCATCATCACAACATTTATATTTTTTTGTCTGAGTACCAATGAGATATTACATGAAGGTATCCCCTGAGACAATATGATCCAAATAAAACCTTCAATGTATTTAATTAAAGCATGCTCAATAATAACCCGAAATTATGGAAATCATCGGAATTCCATGAAACCGAGAGAGAATTGTGCGAAAATGATCCTGATGATGAAAAATGGTGAATGTACTAGTTCGAGCCCCTTATAACACCTCCAAATTACCTAACAGAATTTTTATATTCATTTTACTCCTCTGGCCAGGATAACATAAACTCATAAGGTTTCCTATGACCATAGGGAAGGGGAATCCAAAAATGGGGGCATTACAATAAAAATCACTAATGATATATTATGGCCACACTTGGGTACGTTTGTGTTCATTTATCTTGATGATATATTGATATTAAACAAGTCTTTTACAAAAACAAATCAACATGTTTTTAGTGTACTTGAGATTTTGTGGGTGCATGAACTTTAGGTGAAGGGAAGGAAGTATTTTCTTGGGCATACTTTTGTTCAATACTTGGGATTCATATTAGACACAATAAGGTGTTCCTAGATATTATAGCATAAAATTCCACACTCATGCTATTGTTCCATGGCCTAACCATTTCCCAATGCTTGATAGAGTTTTCCCTAAAATTCATCTCCAAAATAATCTAAAAACCATGCTTTAAGAGCATATATGATGGTTTCCCTAGTGCAACACATGGGCATCCACAACTTTCATCACTGCAACCCACAGATGCCTTCATTTCTGGTGAACAATAAAATAATTGTGTTTTTTCAGGTGGTTTTTTCAATTGGGCTTGTTTCCCAACAACTATTGACCGTACTCAACGGAATCCAACTCCCCAAACGTCTTTGGGAAGATATAAAAGAAGAATTGAGGGATAAGGACAGGACAAGTACCTTGGTGTAAATTTATGTTGCCGACATCTAGCAAGCCTCCTTCCCCTATATTATGTGAGAAACAGAGGCTTTAATCCTGAAACTCCTTTTCCAGAGATTATTTCTCCTTTATATGAATATAGGGTGTCTCTTTATCCCTTTTTGAGTCATTGAGAGAAGTCTTTATCGATTGAGTTGATACTTGAATATTCCCAAAGGAACCTAGATAGTTGGATTCAAGACAATGCCTCAGGTTGGACAAGCCCTAGTTTTGTATCTATCTTACAGGTTAATTGTAGTGGATGATCAAGCGTCCTTCCGTAAATTGGAGTTTGGATCGACATCAAATGGGAGAAAAAGGTGCACCTTTGTTTCTCCTATCTATCCCTACCTTCTCCTAAATAAAATAGTTATTTTCTTTTATTTGTGTGTGCTTTCCATTATGGGAAGATGGTTATGTCTGTCAGTTTGTATTTATATGTTGTTATTATGACCCATGATCATAGGGGGAAAATCCCTTAATTAAAATCAGTGACCATAATAGGGATACTCCTAGTTGGGTCAGTTTGGTTGAGGTGTCTTGCTTGCTTGTGTTGTCTTTTGTTGTAAGTTTATGAGTCTTTTTAGATTCTGTTAGCCTCACAAGATCTATTTCTAAGTTGTGAGGACCTATGTTCTGAGTGGATTTTTTATTTTCTGAAATTACATTTCCATCCATGAGTTGTATCACTATAGCCCGCGTACATCCACAATTTTCTCTAGTAATAGTCATGGACCTCTGTGAAGTTGAAGTTTTTTAAATTTTTCTTCCTTTTCTGGGTTTAATGCTTGGTTTGATCAGTCACTTTCATTGTCCTGAGTCATTTTTTGGTCTCTTTGTGCTAGGTCCTGAATGCTTGATATACAAAAAATATTAAAATATTTTCTTTGACTGTCTAGTATAAGGTTTGTTAGATAGACTGAAATAATAGCATGGTTAGTCTGCATTTCCATATTCATTTTTTGTTTCGTTGTTGTCTTGGTTGAACACTTTCTATCTATTTTCCTGCTTTATGCCTTGTTTCAAAAAGAAAAATAAAGTTTTTTCATTCCTGTGCTTGTTTTTATTTTGTAAACAAAAAATATTAAAAAAATATATTCCTTATTTTTTACTACTCGTTTCTTGAACCCTTACCTTTCATTTGCATGAAAAGTAGTTACTTATCATTCAGGTAGTTGCATTATATTTTTGTAATGGTAACCTTTTTAATTTAAAAATGAAAAGAATTTAGTAGTACAATTTTTGCATCCTAGCATAAATTTTCATCTTGAGTTGTTCTAAATCTTGCACTTACACTCTTGTTTTCATCCAAAAAAAAGAAAAATTCATAAGCGTAGTTTCAGCCTTTTTCACTTGAAGAAACTCAGTGTGGGGTCTTATATTGCATTTATTTTGGATATGGTCTAAAACATCACCAAATTTTCACCCACACCCCTTTTTGAGTAAAAACGACCTATTAAAATGAACGCATAACTAAAACTTATTAGATACTTTCATTTTTCTAGGGTAAATCAACAATTTTAGGCTAGGGCCTTGGTATAGGTTGCAGAGTAAATTTATCCAAGGCAAATAAAAAAAAATAAGTGTATGAGATAGGTAGTGTAGAACCTAGTTGTTGGTATAGGTTGGTTTGGAAGCTTCTCTAACACATGATTTAAGCACAACATCGCATAAGGAATAGCCGAGGATATTCCCCTCTATAGATGGACCAAACGTAGTGGACAAATTGTGTATTGGGGGTTTTGATCATACCCATAATTCTGTGAGAGGAGGCTATTTCGAGGCTTTTGGATTTGATACCCTACCCACACTTTCAATCCTGACTGTCGACAATACCCCCCAAGCATTGAGTGCGAGATGGTAACTTTACTTTCTCTTCCTAGGTAAATCACAAGGTGACAGTGAGTGTTTGTCGTAGTACTTGGGGAATATTTTGTATCATACACTTCAGTACTATTGGAGGGTGCCTCGCGAAGCATGGGTACTTGCACCGGATAAGGATGATATGTGGATGTCAATATAAATTCTTCTCATTCCTTAATTCAGTGGTCCACGTGATTTAATCAACTCGTGCCTTCATCTGGAAGGGCCCAAGCCCACTTTGTTAGTTATTTGGTCCCAATACTTAATGCACTTGAGTCAGAATATTGAAATTTTTTTTTGTGTTTGTTTTATATTTAAGGAATTTTTATTAGTGTGTTTGGTGAAGGTATTCTAACCTTAGGTGTGTGAGTCGATTGACACCGAGAGCTGACCCCTTAGAGTGGCCAACGTACCACCTCAAAGATCGAGGAGAATTCAAGGCCTTTCACCCAAGGACGAGATTAGGAATAATTATCCCATGCCTCCTCAAATGAATCAGATCGATCAATCTAAAACTTTTGTACCAGTTGGTCAGTGTGATATCGTAGACCATAAATATCAAGAAGTCAATTTTCAAGAACCAGAAGAGGTAATTGTTGAGGATCTTGAGATGAGGAATTTTCTCCACATGTTAATTATCCATTACCTTTGACTTTCCCATTTACAGTCGTATGAGTCCCTCCTCTAGGATCAGAGTTTGTTGGTAGTAGCCTTCTTCGGTGGGCCATTATGGGCGACACTTTGCTAGTGTTAGGGTCAAGAGTAGCTACAACTCCCACCTCAGCAATCGTTACCAGTAGGATCTTTCCTCCTGGTATGTCAGATCAAATGACAAATGTGGTTCAATCCACCATTGTTTCAACAACCAATAACATTGCTTCATCGGTTGTTGGCCTCACTCACGTTTCAAGTGCAACAACATCTTTCATGTCAACAAAAAACTCTTTCTCTTATGGAATGTCATCGATGGGCATGTTTAATACTTTGGTGAGTACTCAACCAACGTCCCTATTGTTGAATGTTGGTGCAGGGAGCACTCAAAATCCCTACTAAGCCTTTTCTTGGGGCGAAGGTCACATTCCTCTATCATCTCCATTCGCCAGAAATGGGTCTGTTCCATTTTCTTTCCCTAACCATGTATGGGGTTGGGGTCCTTCTATGGGTAGTGGATATCAATTCTCTAGTATGTCATCAAATTCAACCCCATTCACAATTTACAGTGTGTTCAAGAGAAACCCTTTCAACGTGTTTGCAGTGTCAATAGGGGGAAACCCCGTCAAAGTTCATTCTTCCCCCTAGAAAGGACCTATGTCCTCATAGGGGTGACTTTGGGGAGTTACCCTCTCCAAGGCCAGTGGAATCCCTTCCTAGGGATGTTACAAGGGGGAAACCCCTTTCCCAGTCACTCCACCCCTATGCCAGGATTTCCTCCTGTTGATGGGGGTCCACTGGAGGTAACATTGGTTTTCTTTTTGGGAACCAGATAGGTGGAGGTTTTCGTCCATTTAACCAAGGACCACAAGGATTCATCCCAATATCTAGTTTGATATAAAACTCGTTTTGGAAGCCTGGTGTCAATTACAATCTAGGCAGTGCTTTTAAGGCCACTAGTCAGTTGATGATGCAGCCTACATTACCATTTCTGCCAACTTTGCATTTTCTATATTTGTTCAAATTGATGAACAATTCAATTCGTCATGACCCTAGTTGGACTACATTCCAAACTAAATTACCTTCGTACATCCCAAATTTTGAGGGGGAAAGTGGTAGAGACCCGCAGGACCACGTGACAACATTCCACGTGTGGTGCTCGTCCAACTCGTTAAACGAAAATTCGATCAAATTACATTTTTTACAGTGTAATCTCACTAGAGGCACCAAAAAATGGTATATTTAACTTTAGAGGGGGAAGTACTCGATGTTCATTTACTTATCTATGGTTTTCTTAAACCACTTCCAACTCCCTATCCAATATGATGTTAGGAAAGGATTGCTAGCTAACTTCTAACAGGACAATGCCACACAAATTTATGATCACATTGAAGAATGGAGAAGATGGAAGATTTTGATTAAGGATACAATACCACCACAGTTCCCACTTGAATGGTTCATGAAATCCTTAATCTTTTATATTTCAAAAGACGTTGCAATGTTGGGAGTTTTTTTAGAGGAACAAAAAATCTTTAGGGAACAGTAGTTAGATATTATGCACTCTCAGTTAGGCGTGCTCTATGATATTATGTCGAATGCACCAAGTTCAACTCTCGACCTAGAAAATCCAAAGACCAACCCACATGTTGATGGAATAGTGGGTTCTAATCAGCCAATAGCCACAGATCTGGTCGCTAGCCATATGCAGAAACTTGTTATCTAGCAACCTGCAGCCGGTCTAGCCACTGGCTCGACCACCCCATCCACCTAGTCTTTTGATGTACATTATGTGAAAATGAAGACTTCAAACGGTCATGAGCAGCACAGAGACAAGATAAAAGGAAATGGAAATAAAGGTGGTGGGGGTAATAAGAATAATTTCACTAAAAATACTAAGGAAGCAAAGTATTAGAAGAGGAAAGTGAAATTTCCTTGTAATTTTTGCGACGATGATCACCTTACTCATTGATTTCTGTGAATGGAAGAATCCAGGGGAAAAAATTGCAAGGTGGCTCTTCCAATTTCAACCCACAAGGGGGAAATTTGAGTGCTCCCCTCTCTAATGGATATAAAGTAGTAGTAAACATTATTAAATCCTTGAAGCTATCATATGTAGACTTGTCAATGAGAAATAAGAAGTATGATAACCCTGAGTTGAAGGAGAAAGGGAATAAACCTTTAGAGGATCAGGCCCCTCTCTAGATAGAGAGGCCTAAGAAAGAAGTATCGCCATGCATACCAAAATGATTTACAAAAGTATGACACATAAACCTGATGCACGATCCACTCCCAATTATTCAGTTGTGGAGGACTTCTCTCAGAAGCCTTGTGCTATGTCTGATTTAGAGGTTCTCCAAAATTACCCTTTACAGCATATCGCGTTGTTTTCTGTGAAAGGAGCTACATACTCTCCTAGTCATAGTCACCTTGTTATGAAGTTTTATGCTACTGATGTGTGGCCATGCCTTCAATATCATGTATCTTTTCATATAAGGGTTGTTTGTAACAATCTCTTAGTTAAGAGAACAATTGTTGATGAAGGAGATTCTGCATGAAGGATTTCTTTGTCATGCTGGAAAGCCATTTGTTCTCCTAAACTTACCTTTCTTCTACACTCTTGATGGATTTCTAAGGATGCTCATTTGGTCCACATGGTATGATTCCATCATCTTTGATCATGCTAGGGGGAAAGTATGTTGGTGTAGAGGTTGAATTAGTCGATGCATCACTCAACTATAATATTTTGTTAGGAATAAGTTTCACCTACATTATGAAATTTGTCCTCTCAACAATTTTTCGGATTATATGCTTTCCCCTTGAGGGAAGGATCATGAATATCAATGAGGTGGAATCCAACCTTTCTTACGCAATATCTAATATGGGATCTATGGTCCCTTGGATTGAAAACTATTAGGCGGCCACTGAGAGAATTGGTTGTGGGATCTTTTTATATTCTCGCACTGATTTTGTACATTTGAGCTAGTCTGATTAATAGGGTCACCTCATTTAGAATAGAATATACACAGGACCCATGGACCCTTCCCTCGCCATCTAGTATGGTCGAATGGAAAGTTCATGTTGGAATGGCCAAACCTTTGTTTGTAGCAGAGATATCTTATCAAGCCATTTAGCAGGCCATGGTAGACCTAGATTAGACTCCCATGACCACGGAAGAGGATAATATATTTCCTAAGCCTATATGGGCTCAAATCTATTCAAACTCTTAAGACTTTTTAAATACCATTTTGCAGTCATATTTCCTCTAAAAACTCATTCAATTTGAAAATGGAGAGCTCAAGTTAGTCATGGTTGGAAGTGTTGATGGATTAGTTAATCCCTTGGATAGACATGGTGTCTATGTTTAAGGAAACATGGATAACATATCATAAATTAACCCAATTAAAATTTCTAGAAATATTGAAGTTGTCGAGAGCGTCTTTATCAGAACAAAATTCTCATGAGAAGAGATCTCTCAATATACGACACTCTTCAATGAATTTTGAGATGTTTTTGCATGATCTTACAAGGAAATTCTTGACATTGATCCTCGAATAGCTAAGCATGAGATTCAAACCTATGAAAATGTAAAATTGGTTTGTCAGAAGTTGAGACCTGTGAACCCAATAAAGGCAACGACAATAAAAGTAGAAGTTGAAAATCTACTCAATGCATGCTTTGTATACCCATTTCCTCTTACTGAATGGGTCTCCATCCCTGTTCTTGTTGATAATAAGTAGGGTACAATCTGTGTTTCCATGGATTTTAGGGACTTGAATAAGGCATGTACTAAATACAACTTCCCCACACCATTCATTGATCAGATCTTGGATGAGTATGTGAGAAACAAGATTTTCTCATTTATTGATGGTTTTTCTGGCTACAACCAAAACGAAATTCATCTGGAATACCAACACAAGATGACCTTTATATGTCCTTGGGTATGTTTGCTTACAGGAAAATGTTGTTTGGTCTTAAAAACACTAGTGCAACATTCTAGTAGGCCATGATGTTTTCCTTTCATGATTTGAAGAACATAGTGGAGGAATACTTATATGATCTCATGGATCACTTGCAAAAGAGGGACTAACATCTCTTACACCTCCTCTTAGTTTTTTAGCAGTGTAATTTCTATACGATCCGATTGAATCCACACAAGTGTATTTTATGTGTGACCTCTGGTCGTCTTTTGGGATTCATCGTTTTGACAAAAGGGATCATGGTTGACCCTTTGAAGGTTGAGGAAATAACTCAGTTGCCTCCCTCAAGTACATTCAAACAACTTTATATCCTAGAAGGAAAGGAAAATTTCCTCGGGCATTTTGTTTTGAACTATGCTAACATAACAAAGGGATTTATGTTCCTTTTAAATAAAGGGGTCCCATTCTATTGGGATGAATCCACACAATGTTCTTTTGAGGCTTCGAAGAAGGCGTTGGTTTGGAATCCATTGTTGAGTCCCCCAAATTACAACTGAGACTATTTTGTATATTTGGAAACATTAGAGTCTTCAATTGGCATGGTTCTAGTTTAGGAGGATGATGAGCTCCAAGAGCATGACATCTATTACCTAAGTCGCGCTCTCATGGGTCCTGAACTTAAATATTTTCATGTGGAGAAATTGGCATTGGCATATTTTCATGTTGTCTAGTGACTAAGACATTACATTCTATTATGAAAGACAATCGTCATCACCTTAGTCAATCCATTTCAATATGTTTTGACCAGGAGAATTATTGGCGAGAAGTACAAAAAATGGTTTGTTTTTCTTCAGGAGTTCATCTTGGAATTTGCATATATGAAGTCTATGAAGTCTTTAGTCTTTGTTGAGTTGATTTCATAGTTTCTAGTAGAGAATAAGGAAGGAAAAATGGTGGACTCATTTACATATGATAACCTATTCCTTATCTCTTCATCTGATCAGTGGTATGGGGATATCCTTATATGTCTCCAAAATATGAAGTTCCCTCCAAACTACTCGAGAGACAAGAGATGATGGATCCACCATATGGTGAAAAAACTACCTCATTATCGTTGACACTTTGTATCGGTTAGGGCTGGACTTGATCCTTAGACATTTATGAAATCTTGAAGAAGAGGATGTTGTTTTGAATGGATTCCATAGTGGAGCATGTGGTGGTCACTTGTCTCGGTTGGAAACAAGCCAAAAAAGTTTACTCTCAGGCTAGTTTTTGCACATGATCCTCAAAGATTGTGTTGGAGCGTTCAAAAGGTGTCATCCATGCCAAATTTTCACTAATGCATGCACATCCTACTCCTATGTTTGTGTCATCATTGTTGGACCCTTCACCAAGTGGGGGGTTGATTTTATGACATACCACCTGGTTTTGACTAGGGGAATCATTACATCATTATAATCATTTAGGAATGAGGCTGATGCACCCTATCATAACAAACTACGACATTTGTTAAACATTAGAATAATTGGATCCATGGCCTAGGTACTCCTATGACATGTCACTGCATGTTGATAGGGAGTTCATCAATAGTATCCATAGGCACATTGTGCATGAGGGCCTCAAAGTTCTAACCCACACAATGAAAATTACATGTTGCATCATTGCTCAATATTTCCTCCTCTCTGCCTTGAAAACTATGTTGTGGGACATTGGTCAGTCTCATAGGTGCTCTATCTGCATAGAAGAAAGGTACTTATCAGTATTTCAGATCTCACAAAAAGATAATTTGTTACATTTTCTAAAAAAATGAAAGGTTACCTATGTCCCGAGGCTCGTATTCGGTGGAGATTATGACATATGGATCATTGGTGAATTCAATACCCACATATGGGTAGTGTTGACCCTCAACCAATTTTTGAGGAAACCTTGGTTAGATTTGACCCACTTTTGGACTTCGACACATTGGTCGAAGATGGGGCGCCTAGGGGGATCTCACCGATTTTGTGGGCTTAGTAAGGGGTTCTTTAGGGTTTTTGTAATGGGTTATGGGATTCTTGCCCATGGGGTTTACCCATGATTAGGCCTTATTGTAAGGGATTGTAAAAGTATAAATAAGTAAGAATGTATGATAGAAGAAACAGGGAAGTGAAAGCTAGAAAGTAGTTAAGTGCAAGTAGCTTTGAGTTGCTTTGTGCAACAAAATGTGTATGTGTTAAGGATCTGTGATCGATAGAGAAGTTGGATCAGTTCCTTAACCTAGTTTTGGAAGGAGGATTTTTTGCTCAGTGCGCAAATATATTGTCCAATGCAAAGCTTGACTCTGTGGCATAGTGCACAAGAGCAACTGAATGTAAGATATTGACGAATAATAAAGAAGGTGAAGTGGTTGGTGGACGTAGCCCCACACTGGGGTGAACCACGTATATCTTGTTTCTTTGGTGTGATTTGTGTTGTGTTATTTATGTTATTTACTTTCTTAGTGCCCTAGTTATTATGTATGTTAGAGAGATCTATTGTTTCTTAGTGATTTACTTGTGTTAAGGATGAATGGATGATAGATCTAAATTATAACGCTAAGTGCTCTAGTTATATGATCATTTACTTTTACTGCACTGATCCATCTTTGGGTATGTTATGTGATGTTAATAAGATTAATGAACTAATCCATGTTTTTCCTAAGTGTTAATAGAGTACTCAATGAAGTTTTATTATCATAGATATGTGTCCCATCTCGGTTACAGACACCTGCGTTCTGTAACACCCCCTGCTTCTAACTCTGGTGATACTTCTCCTGCTCCTCAAGTTTTTCTGAAAGGGATGATAGTTAGGGTTTTGTTTGTGTGATGTTGAGCGTTGAACCCTAAGTCTTCCCCTATGCCAACAAATGGTTTCGTTGTAGGGACCTGAAACTATGATTGTTGGGAACTAAAGTAAAGAAAAGAAAAGATCTGTGCATAGATATGTTGTTGAATTGTGTAGTACTCTACTTGACTTTCAAATATTTGTGCTAAGAGAGAAATCTTATCTAAAGAAAAGAGGTAAATCTTTATGCTTTGACAAGAGAAAGATAAGTGAAAAAATTTTGTTTCGAAAGAATGAATTTAAGTATGTTTAAAATATTTTGTCCTAGTCTGACGGCTAGGGCGCAGTTGAAAGAAAGAGTTTATTTTAATTAAAATGAAGAAATATATGTTATTCCTATACATAGAAATATTTTTTGGACAAATAAGTGGATGCAGGAACCTAGAAAGAATTTTTGCAGATTGCAAATCTAGCACTGTGATCCTGGTGTGCAGTACATAAAAGGTTGTGGAATTTTTAAAAGAAAAATAGGATTGACACTGTGCTATACTTGTAGAAGACCAGGACATCTTGCTAAGGAACGCCCTGGCATAGGTCCTATTTGTCTTTGTTGTAAGATTGTTTATCATGAGGTTGAGCATTGTCCAAGGATGATTGCTAAAGTCGAAAGGATGAATGTAAGACAAGAAAACTACGAAGAAAGTCAAGAGACTAAGGGTATGTTAGGAAGTCATAAAGATAAAGAATCAGAGGAAGTTCAGAATACATTAGTATAGTTGAAAGAAATTATGGATGTTCACAAAGATGTCAGCTTACCAAAGATCCTGAAATTAAAACAATGCATAAGTGAAAGAATAGAAGACTTCGACATAGACTGTGTATTGGATGAGGAAACACAAGTGAATATTATGATAGAAGACACTTGGGAAATTTTAGGAAATCCTACTGTGGTACCTTCATTGGGAAGGATAGGCTTGTTTAAAGGAAATATGATAACCATATGTGGAAGAGTTACTAATGTACCTATTATTGTTCATGGAACATCGACTGAAGCGGAATTTGAAGTCATTAAGTTTGTTGGGGACAACACCCCTTTCCCATTTTTTCTAGGTACGACTTGGATTGAGAAAGATCAGATCAGAAGGAAAGCAAAGGAAGAGGCCACAAAAAAGAAAAATCAAGAACTAAGGGATTTAATAGCTAGAAAAGTACACCAACTAATAGAAGAACGAGAGGATATGTCGAAGCAACAGAACAAAGTAATAGCGCAGGAGGGACAGAAAGCAAGAGAATTAGCTGTCAAAATTTAAAGAATGCAAGAAGGCTTGAAGAACCTATCTATGAAAGAAAGAAGTATACCCACCCAGGAATTATTAAGAGAAGGGATATTAAATTTAGACCCTTCGAAATCACCTCAACAATGTGAATCCATTGTGCTAAAGGAAGATAAGAATAAGAATGGAAAGAGGATTCTAGAAACAATTAGAGAGACTCAGATTAGAGAAAAAAAGGCAAGGAAGCTCAATAAAAAGAAAGCTAAGTTTGAAAAGCTACAAGAAGCTACAGAGAACAAATGGAAGACTTCACAGACTGGAACCTCATAGGAGGAAGGTTCCTAGGATTTGAACCTCGCCAAGACAGCAGGACTACGCAGAATGGGACTTTGCCCTGGCAAAGTTATATGACCGTTCGAGGTGCCCCAACCTTTAGAACGACACTCCATAATGGCTATAAAACACATTTATGGATTGTTGGACCACTTTTTTAATGTTGATACCGGGCCATAACGAAAATATTCACATTATTGGAAGCATTCCTGGCCGTTGGAAGAATCCGTTACGATGCCCTGCTTATTTAACTTGTTGGTCGCTGCGTCGGGACCACTTTTAACCACCTGTGATTAACTGATATAGAAGAGAATTGTCTAAGTGTTGATTTGTGTTATCTAAATCTAGACCTCACCGTCTATTTTTCTACCATGCATGTCCGTTCATCTACCCCGACCCGTTTGTTTAAAAATTTGAATGTCGGGAAAAACTAGTGAGTTAGAGAAGTCTATCGAGGAAGTCCCCAGAAATCTAATGGCTAACAGACCAATATATGAAGGTGCCCATCTGTCGTCGACTAGGGGACTACAGGCTTCCCCTTCGACTTGACGTCATTCTAACCATGTTAACCCCGTGACTAAGCAGCGAACTAAGCATCGCAGCTATCAGGCTAATGCGAAGAAGATCCCATCGATCTTCCGAGAGTATATCCCACCTTTGGATGGTGTTGTTAACCATGACAACATCCCCCGAGATTATGAGTACACCTTGATCACCGCATACATTCTGAAAGGAATACGCAAAGTTGGGAGTCAGTTAGGACAGATCCAACTACTAAAGAACAACAATTTCAATTTAGGATATAGAAAGAACTATGCTATGATAGCACCCCACCGCTACTTGAAAAAGTCAACTGGGAAAAATCCTTGCCTCATATTGCAGCCATGGACTAAGGGTCTAGCTTAGTCCATGTTGGACAACTGAGAGGGGGGGGGGTGAATTAGTTATTACCGTGCTTAAACAATTATGCTTATTTTAAACTCTTTGCAGAGAACTTAATGACAATCACAATAATGCAGGGAGGTAAGCAATAGAACATTAGACATCAGTCACACATATGAAATATACAGAGACATATATTTCCTGAGGAAACCCATAAAAGGTAAAACCTCTTCCTCTTGGTATGATAAGTAATCTATACATTCTGTACATTATCATACATATGAGCTCCAACTCATTATGAGGCTACAACCTCTATTTTGCAAGCTGCAACTTGTTGAGAGCACCAACTCTCTATTTTCTCTAGCACCAACTAGAAAGAAGCACCAACTCCCTGTGTTTCTCTAGCACCCACTAGAAGGAAGCACCAACTCCCTAAGTGTTCCAACACCAACAGGATGGAAGCACCAACTTCAAGTCACACAGGTACCAACCTGTAAAACAGAGAACAACAGTTCTCCCTTGCACCACTCTGCCACCCTAGTTTCTTTGGCTGCAACCAGATGGAAGCTACAACTCCATGTGTTCAAGCACCCACTTGAACCTCTGAGGACAATAGTCCTCCCTAGCACCTCCCTACCACCTTGAAATATCAAGTTTCCTTTATATTAATTTATCACATTGATACAATATTTATCAATGGCTTATTGGTCTCATCATTGTTCTGCTACACTGCTTGGCTCTACCTACATTAGTGTCTTCCTGCACACTTTCCCTTGTGCTTTTTGTTCTTCTGCCTTTTATGCTCTCTGCCCCATGTCCATTCAATGCACCATTCCTCTTCTCTGTATTTCAGCTACTACACACTTCCTCCTTCTACATGCCTGAATCACTCTCAACAACCCCCATCTCTTCTTTGTTCTGCATTCTTGTAGTCTCTGTGCACCTTGTGCATCCTATATGTGCAATCATTCCCTATGCTCTACACCCTTCCATTGTTTTTCACATCGGGATGTTCACTCCACTCCACATTGCCACCGCTTCACCCCCTCAAGCATCAACACCCTGTCTTTGTTCTGCATGTTCTCCTCGTGTTGAGTCCTCTTCCTGATCATCATCTCAATTCCTCATCTTTTCTAGTGGTTATACCCATGCATTCATCATCACTGGGTGTTATGATGATATTCCTTAGCCTATCTCGCAGTCGAGACTCTTTGTCTTCTCTATCATAGTCGATCTTATCCTCTCTATTGCAGTTACAAGCTTCAACGCTCTTCCATCTATCAATCACCTCTATCAACAGTCTTCATCCCACTGGAAGATACCTTGAGACTCTTCATCTTCTCTGGCAATCACCCTGGAGTCTCTTCGAGTCCTCTGATAGAAACCATCAGTCGTTTCTAGCAGTTACACTGTGAACCTATTGAGCCTTGTCCCTTTGGCACTTTTCACCTTTCCTTTCATATGTGGCCTTAGGCAGTGACCACAACCTACACCAAAAGGTTTTTTCGCATTTCAGCATTTTCGCATTTCGCATGTCACAAATTCCTATTGCGAGGCATCTTGACTCTCCAAGTCACGATCTTTGAAATGGAGCTTGGTTGCACTAGCTCCTTCCTCCATCTTCTGCAGATGTGACCACTGTTTGTGACCACAACCTTATTTAAAACTACATTTCGCAATTTCATGTTTCATAAATTTGTTGCGAGTCACTCTGACTCTTCCAACTTCCGATCACGAAATGGAGCCTTGCAACTTCCAAGCTCCTTCCTTCACATGCCTGCAGTTGTGACCAAGTGTTTATCCATAAAGTGCTTTGGCGATTTTGCATTTCGACATTCCCACATTTTGGCATTCCTATGGTGAAGTGTTGCGACACTTCCAACTCTCGGTATCCGAAACTTGCACCAAAAGGTGTTTTTCGCATTTCGACATTCCGGCATTTTGGCATTCCTGTGGTGAAATGTTTCGACACTTCCAACTCCCAGTATCTGAAACCTACACCAAAAGGTGTTTTTCACATTTCGACATTCCAGCATTTCAGTATTCCTGTGGTGAAGTTTTTCGACAGTCCAACTCCAGGTATCTGAAACTCTGAAATGGAGTTAGATCAACAGTCTGGTATTTTGACGTTTCGCATGTTGTGATTTCATCATTCTTGTCGTGAGTTTCCTTGACACCTCCAACTCATGGTACTCTGAAATGGAGTCTTTGTTGAAGTGCCTGTTTCAGGATTTCGGCGTTTCACATTTCATAAATTCGGGACTCCTGTGATGAAGAGTCTCAACTCTTGACTCCTCCAACTCCTGGTATATGAAACCTTTGATTTCCCGATCTATGAAAATCTGAAATGGAGTCTTTGTTGATGTGCCTATTTTGGGATTTCGGCGTTTCGCATTTCACAACTTTGGGACTCCTGTGATGAAGAGTCTCGACTCTTGACTCCTCCAACTCCCAGTATCTGAAACTCTGAAATGGAGTTTACTCTTCTGATCTTTCCATGCCATCATAGCTTCAGATCTTCCTTTCCTGCATGTTTTCCATCAAATGAACAAGCACACTCTTACACTCTGCGTGCACCTCTGCACTATCTCTTCTGGTCTTCACGAGCTTTCTCTACTGCTTCTCCCCAAAATACTTATGCTGCCTTCCTGACACATTGTACTTGTACTCAAACCACCATCGTTGTTGTACTTTCCATCCATGAAAATCATACGCTACCTGTAAAACATGCCAATAATCTCCCCCTTTGGCATTGATGGCAACAAAGGCACCCAGACCTGTTCTTTTCTCCCCCTTTGACATCAATGTCAAAGAAAACACGCTCCCCCTCAGTTGTTGCAGTATTTTTTGGAGGTATCAGATATTCAATCAACACAAACTCCCCCTAAGAGGATGGAATCTCTTAAATGTGAGATGGGATGACACCCAACTTCTGTCGAAGATATTCAAATGGTGTCTTGGCTAGGGGTTTAGTAAAGATGTCTGCAATTTGTTCTATGGTTGGAATGTAATGGACCTAAACAATCTGATTGGTGACCTTCTCTCTCACAAAATGGTATTTTATGGAAATATGCTTGGTCTTGGAGTGGAATATAGGATTCTTGGACACACTGATGGCACTAGTGTTATCACAATGAATTGGGATTGGTTTAGTGTATTTTACCTCCAAGTCTACAAGTGTCTGAATCATCCATAATACCTGAGTGCAATAGGTATCAATAGCAATGTACTCTGCCTCTGTCGTTGAAAAAGAAATGGAACCTTGCTTTTTACTCAACCATGCTACTAGAGAATCTTCTAAGAAGAATGCACCTCCACTCGTGTTTTTCCTTTCATCAATGCAGTTATCCCAATCAGCATCTGAGTAGACTGATAATTGAAAATTCTGATTCTTAGGATACCATAGGCCATAGTTCATTATTTATTTCAAATATCTGAATATCCTTTTGACAGCTAGCAAGTGACTCTGTTTAGGTGCAGACCAATATCTTCCTACCATTCCAATAGCATGCATTATGGCTGTGCGAGATGCTGTGATGTACAGTAGGTTGCCTATCATTGACCTATATGAACTTTGATCAATATCAAGTGAGTCATCATCCTTGCTTAATTTTCATCCAGTAACCATAGGTGTGCCCTCCATTTGAAACCTTTTCAACATTTCTCTTAGATTATTTTCTTGAGAAATGAACATCCCTTCATACCTCTGAGTAATTTGCAAACCAAGAAAAAATGACAGTTCATCTATCATAGACATTTCAAACTCAGACTCCATGGTAGAAGAAAACCATTATACCAATGAATCCTTATTACATCCGAAGATGATGTCATCTACATAGACCAACACGATGAGCAAATCATTATCCTCTGTTTTGATATATAGATTGTTGTCAACTGTACCTCTCTTGAACCCTTTGTCTTTGAGATTCGTATCCAGTCTGTGATACCAGGCACGAGGGGCTTGTTTTAACCCATATAAATCTTTCTTCATATTGCATACTAAGCCAGGGTTATCAGACAGTTCGAAACCTTCTGGTTGTTCCATATAGACTTCTTCATTTAAATCTCCATTTAGAAAAGATTACTTGACAACCACATGATAGACTTTAAACCTTTTATGACAAGCATAGGCAAGAAATATTCTGACAACTTCTAATTTTGCTACGGGCGTAAATTTTTCATCAAAATCCATTCCTTTTATTTGAGCATAGCCTTTACAGAACAATCTTTCTTTGTTCCTGACAACTTGTCCATGCTCATTCAACTTATTCTTAAAGATCCATTTGGAACCAATGATATTTTTACCTTCAGGTCTATGAACCATCTCTCGCATATTGTTTTTCTCAATCTGATCAAGTTCATCATTCATTGCTTTAACCCAATGGTCATCTTTTCTAGCTTCATTAAAATTCTTGGGTTCCATCATGGATATGAAATCTATATGTGATTGTTCAGTGTTTTTTATTATCTTTCTCCTGGTTTGTACACCTTTGTCTTTTTCACCAATTATCT
>SNQJ01S0140606.1:0-20928 GCA_010110895.2 Picea sitchensis
GTTGATGATATGATATATGACACATGTTGTACATGGTTTATGCTCTAGTTCATGATTCACTATTCATTGTTGATGTATCTTTTGGTTCATGATTGATGCATGAGATAGTATGTATATTGGTATACACTTGATGCATGGTATGGCACATGTTTAGTTGGTTGATGATCAAATATAGGTTGATGAGATAGTGACACTGACATAGTTGTGACAATGACAGAGTTGTGACATTGAGATAGTTTGTGGTAGTGACAGTGGCAGAGTTCAACGAATTTGGTCTAAATTTATATTTCAGGGCAACAGGACAAGGAATGGAAATGTGGTTGTAGCCACCTTCTGATTGTATCCTCCTTTTGTATGGAGCCATAGAATCAGGGAGTTGTATCTTCCTTCAAGTTGGAACCTGGGAATAGGGGGTTGGAGCCTCCTTCTAGTTGTAGCTAGAGAATCAGAAGTTGGTGCTTCGAATGAATATAAGAAAAACATTCTATGGTTTTCTTCCATTTGGGTTTCCATGTAAATATTGGTGTACTATGTATCTATTTTGATGTGATGTTGTTTATTTTTATGACGTTGATGATCTATTGAATGTCAAAGATAAACTACTAAATATTTTTGAAGAATAAATTGTGGTTAAAAGGATTAAATTTTCTCATTACTAATTCACCCCCCCTCTAAGTAATCCAACAATTGGTATCAGAGAAATTCCTTCAAAAAGAAGTATAGCCACTGGAAGGAGATCATGTATTATGTTAGGATTGGGGTACCATAGTTTGACGGTCAAAACTATGACTTTTGGAGAAAACAAATTAAAACATATGTACAAGCGCATGGATTTGATGTTTGGTGAGCAGTAGCAGATGGATACAAAGCACCAACCACCCCCTCGATAGATAAGGATGGAAATAAACTAGAATAAAATTATTCTAGAGATTAAAACACTATATTGAATGGTTTGATTGAATCAATATACACCAAGATTGTGCATTGTGAATCCGCAAAATAAATCTGGGACAAAATGAAGAATATCTACGAAGGAGATGCCAAATTTAAAGGAGCCAAAATTCAAACATTCAAAGTCAAGTTCAAACAATTGAATATGAAGGAAGATAAAAACATTGCCTCCCACTTTCTATGAGTTGATGAGTTAGTCAATTCCAATAAAGGTTTGGAAGAAGAAATAAAGGAAAAAATCATTGTTCAAAAGGTATCGAGTTCTCTACCAATGAGATATGATCTGAATATTTCAGCCATGGAAGAAAGAGTATATATATACACCTCGAGCATGGATGATTTGCATGGGATACTCATAGCTTATGAGATGAGGACAATGAAGGAGAATCCACTCACTAAGGAAGCATCATTCAAAGGATCCAAGAAGACAAAGAATAAATAAAAATAAAATCCAAAGTCGGATTGTAGCTACAACGATGATTCCGAGGAATATGAAGAGATGGCTAACTTCATCAGAAGGCTAAAGAAGGTAACCGACAAATACAAAGGTAAGATTCCATTGATTTGTTTTAATTGCGATGCTGTTTGTCATTTTGGTCATTTTTCTAATAAATATCCTTATAAGAAAAAGAAAAGAAATGAAGAAGAATATGATCCTATAAAGAAAATTCAAAAGGGTAGAAGAAACAATTTTTTTTTTTTCAAGAAAAGCTTTTTCACCAAGGAAGATAGATCTTCGTCAGATGAAGATGAAGTCAACGACAGTGATACAGAAAGGATTATGTTCATGTAAATAGAATACTTCGATGATGAGGGATCCAAATAAGAATATGAAGAGGCAGAAGTTGATTAAAGAGAAGAACTGTTAAGTACCATAGAAGTAATAAAAAGGGAAAATAAGAAAAACAAGTCACTACAGGAAGAACTAAAGAATTTTTTTTTCTCAGAATTCCAAATCTGAAGAATTAGAGTAGATGATTAGGAATTTGAAATTCCAAGCAGAAGGATACAAGAGAATAAAAGAAACACTCATAGAGATGTTAGAAGAAAGAGAGATAACTATTGAACGCTTGGAGGCAAAGTTAGTCACTCTAAAGAAAGATCTCCCGAAGAAGGATATGCAACAAAACAACACCAAGATATTGGATAATATCATTAATAGTCAAAGACCTTACTATGAAAGATCTGGATTGGGATACAATCATACACATACAGAGAAAGGTTCAAGCTCCAAAACAACATAGCAAGAAGAATATTAAATAATATATGAAGAATATGTCAGAGGTCCCTTGAAAGAAGAAGACAAGAAAACTCAAGGAGAATATTATAGAGACACTGCACCACCTAGAAAATTCATAAGTCAATATCAACAAAAACCAACTACATAAATAACTCAAGAAGAAGAAGGATTCAAAAGAGCGACACCATTCAAAAGATATTCCACTCCTAAGAATCAAACTATTTTTCTTGGTTCATGTTATAATTTTGGGCACAAAGCTATAAATTGTAGAGACAATACCAAGAATCAAAGCAACAATGAGGGCTATACAAAAATTGTTTAATGTTTAATGTATGTTGTTGTATAGATCATGAGTTTTGGATAGACAAAAATCTTAACATTTGTCTTCACAAATCTTTATTATTTGATGTTGGAACGTGAAAAGTGGATAAGTGTGAGTTGCATTTATTATTCATATGATACACTTATAAATATAATATGTTTGACGTTTGGATTCATATTCCAATACGTCTCTTGGACTCTCTACAAAAATTCGTTTCATATTCCTTCAACAGAGTAAACCTAATGGATTACATTTCCAACATTCACCCCTTAATTCACAGGGATGTATGTGAATCCAAGGTGAGAGTTGATATATGAAAGTGGGAAGTTGAAATCTGGAAGTGTGTAGTTGTTGATGATTAAATGTGCTCTCTAAATCTGTTGGTTTTTGGATGACCACAAACTGAATATATAGTAGAATTTGATGTATTCTACTGAATGGTGATGATGGCTTAAGGAATACCACAAACCAATCTTGTGTTTTAAGGATGACCACAAACTCTAGAACCCTTCTCCAGGCCCAATAGTTCCTGAAACATTTCCTATGTTAGATAGAACCTAGAAGCTGAAGTCTTCTGCTAATTTGCTGTGCTCTCGAATTTTGGTTTAAAGATGACCATAAAATTTTCTCTAGCATAAGTTGAATGTCTGTCTTATACTAAATGGAGGTTTAAGTAAAACTACAAACTGTTGTCTAGCAGAATCTATAAGTCTTCTACTAAGTGGTGGTTTAAGGAAAACCACAAACCAATCACGCTTGTTTGTCATGCTATCTTGTTATTGTTTGATTGATGGAACTTTGAAACTAGAATCTTGATTTCCAATCGTCGATGTTGTTACCCCTTGTCAGTTACAAGGTGAGAAGATGAAAATACTTGCACTGCAAGATGTGTCAATACTCAATATGGAATCGTTGGTATGACTGTGATATCTTCATGATTATTGATGACCATTGTCAAGAAGTCATCCACCCATAGTGGTTATTTACTCTCACAGTTGTCTTGCGTTTGAAATGCCTATCTGAAGTATGATTGTTCTTTCCACAATACTTTCAAGGATGAAGATTGAAGCAGTGATATTCCATGTGGCCAACTTGCTGACAGTGTTGGCATTTCAGAATCAACTCTTGAACTAGAGTAGGTGAATGTGAACCATCTTGAAGCAATCCAACACTCTGGAACTTGGTAGGTTTGGTGTAATCTGGATTATGAAAGGTGACATCATTTTCATATTTGATATCGGTTCTATGCTTATTTATTCTAGTTTCTTCCCAAGGTTTGATGATTGGATTGGAAAGAGGAAATTGAACTTTATCTTTACTTGAATCTGGAGCTAGCACACTAATTTTCTCCTTCGCTCGTTGTTGGTGTGAATAATCATCATCATATTCATCATATTTGAAAATAGAGTTCTGAACAAGGACTATTTCAAATTGTTGTCGAAGATTCTTCCACTCAAGTGCATTGTGAATAAGTCAATTCTAAGTTTGAAGTAGTACTTCTTTGTCTTGTGTAAATTGCAAGCATGTTACAATAGACTGCAGAGTGATTTTGTAGTGGTAATTGTATTTTCCACAAAAGATAGGATTAGAGTGTTGAGTAACTCTAACAGTTCCTCAACTCAAGCCATAACTCATACCTCACAGGGTTTCTTGCAACTCCACTCTTTCAAAATCAAAATTTGTAATGCAAACTCAATGAATGAAGGGTGTCGACTTTTACAAAAATTCTCCTACTTACAATTAATTTGAAATTGGAAAGATAAAATATCAAACCACAATTAGCTCAGGAAGAAATCAACTTGGAAAATATAGTCTACTTGCTAAAAAAAATCAACTTGATTCAATTCCGTTACCATAGGAGATGGGTGACTCAACATTTCAACCATTTCCATCCTCTATTCTATCATTATAGAATGAATGCATAAATATGTAATTTTTGCAAATAATCTTTTTTATGGCTTCACATACCAATGTGATCATTATCACCTCAACCTCCGATCGAGCAACTTGCTCATCTCTCTCGTGAGCTCGTGGTGAGATAATAAAATGATAATCCGAAAGTACATGTAGGAATTCACATAGAAGAAAAGAATGCATGGAATATAGAGCCAATGGTCTCTCACTGTGGCCAATAAATAAAGACTCAATTGGTGTTAGTTAATCATCTCTCATCCCCTTCTTCTTCTACAAATTTTAGGAGTCCATGAATCCATTGAGGATATCATAAAAGTCTATAGGTGATCAAAGTTATTTGAATGGAGGGAGTCCTTGTGACCGACGATAGAAATATTGATGTGTGAGGAGTGGAGATAATCTACCGAGTCAATCTGTCGAAGCTCTCGAAGATGATTCTTCAAAGCTCTCCACATCCACCACAACATGTGTGACGCTTTTGAATATATTCCTTTTAATATCCATAGACTAGTATTCTTTAAATGTCATAATGGATTTACTCACTGGCCTGACAAGAAAAAATATGTAAACATTATAGGTGAGGAATATTTTCAAGTTCTCAAACTGTACGACAATTTGTCTTTTGAAGAGTGATTTTGGGTTTTCTTTTTTTTCTTTTTTTTTGCCAGAAGAAATATGTTCACTATCAGCACATTTGTGCTCCTCGAACCTATTGTGGGACTAACACTAGGAATCCAATAAGAAACAAGTTTTGGATGCGTAGTTTTGGGTGCAAGATGTATATCCGAACATGGGGCATGGGAGTTCGATAATGCATTGGGGGGGAACCCATAGCCATAAAATTGGATAAGTGCAGAAACGAACTGGGAAAAATATCAACAGATTCTTTGAAATATCAACAGATGCTGGGAAACATAAGTCGCAAGATTCGATTTCAGGGTCGAATTGTAGATCACCGAAGTTTTGGGCGCAAGATGTATACCATGAACACGGGGCATGACAGTTCGATGGCGGCTACGTAGGAACCTATGGCCATAAAATTCGCCAGCTATGAAAACAAATGGTGGTCAGACAGACTCGTGATGTAAAGATATAGATGGACATGGAATTTGTCACTCTGTCATCCTGGGAACCCACGAGCATAAACATGGGACTAACTATAGAATCAGAAATAGATAATAGAGGGGAAGAAAAAAAGGGAGAACGAATAAGTATAGAAGATGAAAAAGAAAGGGAGAACGGATAGGTATAGAAGAGGAAAAAGAACTGAATTCCTCACAGTACAGAGAATACAATGGACATGAAAGCAAGCCGCTACGTAGGAACACATGGAAAAAAAGATGAAGTACAAATTTATTTATTTCAAGATAGCAATACAGAAAATATAATTGACATGAAGACAAGTTAATGTATAGGAAGATATGGAGTAACCAAGGAGGAAAAAAACCAGAGCTCCAAACCAATTCAACAAATACAGACAGAATAAACAAAAAACTATTAGATATGGAACATGGGTATAAATATGCACCTTTGCATGGATTCTTCTACATTTCTAGTTGAGATTTCTTTGTCGTGTCCAGTTTTCCTGTTTGTTTCTCTGAGAAAAAGTAAAAAAACAAAATGGACATGAACATAGGTTGACATGTAATGAAAAAAACAAGGAATATGTATATAGAGTAAATAAAATAGAAATATAATATAAAATAGATGTGACACGATGCGCGGGTTGGCGGACTCACGGGTTCAAGTTTATAGGCATGCTTATGTATCATGAGTCCAACCGACCGCAACATGAGATTTAGTACTTTATAGAATATTATAACATTTTACCAAGATTTATAGTAATTTATATAATGCTATAATTTATCATTCACAACGTATGGAGATCAAAGTTTTTTGTAACCATACCTCTTAGTCTCAGGCATACGCGTTGTATTTGCTGTGGCACATTGCACTTCATATTTTTCAAACTTGACACACAAGGCTAAAACCCTGTGCCAAATTACTGTGTTCTTGTTTCAATGTAGCAATTTAGAGAATACAATGGACATGAAATCAAGTTTCTACGTAGGAACACATGAAAAAAAAGATGGAGTAAAAAATTATTTAATTCAAGATAGCAGCACAGAAAATAGAATTGACATGAAGACAAGTTAAATTACAGGAAGATATGGAGTATCCAAGGAGAAAAAAAAGCAGAGCTGCAAACTAGTGCAACAAATATAGACAAAGTAAACGAAAAACTATTGGATATGGAACACGAGTAGAAATATGCACCTTTTCATGGATTCTTCAACATTTCTGGTTAGGAGTTCTTTGTGGTGTCTATTTTTCCTATTTGTTTCTATGAAAAAAAGCACAAAACAAAAAAAACATGAACATAAGTTGACATGCAAAGAAAAAAACAAGTACTATGTACATAGACTAAATAAAATAGAATAAAAGGAATAGAGTAACAAATAGTGTTAGAAGAATGTACCTTTTTTTTTTTGTAAAATTTTTTTGTGACCAAAATCAATTACAAACCAGGGAAAACTAAGAAGTTGGATATCTCAATTTTTTGCAACAAGATAGACATATATGCTTTGAAGCATAGAAATATGATTCTGTAATATGTTTTATGTATATTTCATAATTCAAGTGCAATACCAATTGTATGGTGATCAGACCAATATGTGTACAAACCAGGGAAAACTAAGAAGTTGGATAATTTGTTTTTTCGCAACAAGCTAGACATATATTCTTTGAAACATAGAAATATGACTTTACAATATGTTTGATGTATATCTCATAATTCAAGTGCAATACCAATTGTATCGTGATCAGACCAGTATGTGTCTAAGATAAATATGTTGTATTGAGAAATGGGCACATTCGACCATACATGGTTAATAAGCGCATTTTGTACATGGCTTGTGTTGTTCAAAAGAGAGCAGAGACTGTATTTGCACATGTAGTTTTCCAATTCTTTTATTCTGGAATTATTTTGTAACATGTCAATATTGAAGTCTCCTACAATGAAAATGGTTTCGTTCAGATGCAAATGGTCTAATGCATTGGAAATAACATTTAGTATGTTGGAGAATGTTCCATGAGGAGCACTGAGCAGCATATAGATTTAGTATTGCAATTTCTATTCCATGGAAAAATATTTTTGCAAGTACCATCTCAACATTATTTTCTTCGGAATGTATATGCTCCAAAAAAGTTCCATGTTTTTTCACCAATATCATCACCCCATGTGTAATGTAACTTGATATGCAATTGTTATTTGGAAATTGTTTGTTTTGCATGCATAATGCCATCTATGTTTCCTGCAAGCACATAATATTGGATTGCATTGTGTCATAGTCATTGAGTATATCATCCATGTGTGCATGTAAGCTATGTGTGTTAAGCGAGAGAATTGATACAGATGAGTTTGTTTGTATGAATTGGGAATCATACTGTAGATGCCATTTTGCGGTAGTCCTGAGGCGTTGCATTTCAATATCAACTTTTTGTTTGACTTTGAAATTATCTTTTGTAAGAGGACTTAGTAAATACAAGGAGTCTATGCTTCTGACATGGGACAATGTTGTGTATACAAGTCCATGTATTAGAATTCTAGAAGGTTGAAATGCAACACTATCAAGTGTTAGTCCTTGCGATCTGTGGACTGTACGTGCACATGCAAGTTTAATTGGAAATTGTTTTCGAATATTCAGTCGACCTGTCTTTGTTGATGTTGATATTGGCTTTGATATTTGCAAGATAGGTGTCCAATCGCTTGAAGTGTTTGAATTATATAGATAACCCAACTTGTTTGCTTGTCCGTTGCCTATATGCGGTTCATGGAACTTAATCCAGAGGACATCAATTTTTTCTGTTTTGGTATAGACTTTGAGTATTCCATCTCCACCATTGACCAAGCCATCCTATGAATCATATTTTCATGCATATATTTCAACCAGCAGACCCAATTTCAAGACAAGTTACAAAGACAAAGTGGTTGTATGTTCATGACATGGAACATTTCCATGGTTGTCTTCTTCTAGGTCAATTGAATTGATGATGATATCATCTCCAGGAATGAGCTATAGCATGTACCTGTTATGCATTGCAACATCCCTATTTGTGTAGAACAGGTAAGGGAAGGTTGGGTCTGTTGGTGCAGGTTGCAAGCACCTCGAATTGATATATGTTAATTCATCATGTGTTTGGCTGTTTGTCCGCATTCTATTCAGAATTGCAATAAATGTTTCATCTGGCTGGTGCATTGTAGTATGCAATTCAAATCATTTAATATTGTCCCTCCAGAAGTCATGCGTCACTGTTACCGTAGGTTTTTCAAATATCAAAGAATCTTGGATGGGTTGTGCCTTGTAAATATCCCCACAGAATATCATGTCAATGTTTCTAAAGTATTTTGTGTGCACATGTTTTATGCTTCTTAGTCAGTTGTCAATAGAATACAAGAAGCGACTTCTAATCAAATATGCCTCATCTATAAAGACAAGTTGCAGTTTGTCATAAAGCTTAGACAAGGTATCTAACATTTCTTTGCTAAGTGGAAGAAACTGTGACTTGTTAAAAGGCATCAAAAATGCAGAGTGGACTGTTGTTCCACATTCATTATATGAATCTTTTCCTGTGTATGCAACTATTAGGCCCTTTGGTTTCATAGGATTAGAGGAATTGTTTGAATCATAGATTTGTATAAGCATTTGGAACAGTTCTTTCGCTGTGAATGTCTTTCCTGTTCCTACTCTGCCTGTAAGGAGCAAGTGCACAAGAGTGTGCATGCTCAAGTATTTTTTAAGCCCAATGTCTTTTAGAATTGTTTGTTGTTCTCGATTCAACAGACGTATGATTTTGTGGTATTCATTATTTTCAATAAGGAAAGGATGTTTTGTGACTTGAAAACTAAGATTGATACATTTTTCAATGTTGCTTGCTCGAGGACGAGGCAAATCTGCTTGCAAGTCATAGGACTCACAGGGATTTCTGGTTGTTTTTCGGTTTGTGAATATCTCATCAAGATTGTCAGTTCATTAACTACACTTTCTAGATCACCCCGTGTTGGATTGACATTGTAAGTAAATCTAGCTTCATTGATTTGAACTATAGTCTCAGAGGCAACATACGCATCTTCCCATGTAGGGAAGTTATGTTTTAATGTGTTTTCATTTTCATCGAACATAATGTATAACATTAGTTTTTCTCTACAATAGTTTTCATATTCAGTATGTTTATTGTATTTGATAAACCGTATCACAGAGGGTTTTTTTATTTTTGATATGGGCGCAACATGTTTTTTGTAATGCGATATGAAGTCTGTTAAGCAAATATGCTTAATAGGAGATGGACGCTGGAGGTAATAATCAATAATAGATAAACATAGCATGTCTTCTGAGTTGTCAGGCTCTTGTTCTAGCAAACATGGTGTTTTAAGCACAAATGTGCATTTCTCAAGTGGAGATGTGTTTATGAAGACACATTTTCTTGAACTACAATTGAGGGGTAGGGAAAGTGCAATGTGGACTACTTGTTGAGAAAACATTTGTTTTAAGTAATGTATTTCCAAGTGTACATATCATTTTTATGGCATCGATATGACTTCTTTCATGTTCTTTGTGTATTCTCCCGAATGCACTTGTCATAGATTTGTCAAACTTTGTCATATACGAGGTACAGTACGATGTTGCAGCATATGCATTGAGGACGTACTACACATATGTATTTGCATTCCACATAACTAGCATGTCCTTGGAGAAATTGTTGTTCTAGATAAGGGAAAGTTTTCGTTTAAGGAAAACTATTGGTTGTTTAAGAATAGATGGTATGGCTTGGATGTACTCATCTTCTGTCAGATTTAGCTCTATCAAGAAGTCATCGAAGCTCATCAACTCATCAAAATCTCGTTGTTATAGAAATGCGAACAAGGATTTAGATTTCTCAACGACAACATTGTTCTCTAAACTAAGTGGCTCTATGATTCTTGATGCTCTCATTGGCGGCACGGGGAAGTTGTATGTGCAATGCGAGTTTTTTCGTTTTCTACAACTTTTTGTATGATAGTGTCTATGAATTTTGGCAAGTTCTAGATCCAAATGAACTGTGTTTCATGTTTTCTATTTGTCCACAAACTATTCAAGTTGTGAATTGTTGTCAGCTCCATAGACCGGTGCACCCTCTAATCCACAACAGTGCATGGTCATGTTTATTCCTCCTATTCTGGAATTCAGTCACAAAACAATAGTCTGATATTTTTCCAAAAAACGTTTCATCATGGCATATCAATTATCTCAAAGCATTCATTCTATGTCTATAGTAGCGAGTACATGTCACTGGGTCTTTTCTTATGAGGTAGTCAATGTCATTATTTTCCAGTGTATCAGTTTGTTTTTTATGTTTCTTGTTCCTATGAAAGTCAGATACCGTAGCCACCAATGGATCCCAACAATGCTTTGCACTTGTAAATGTGATGAAAAATGTTTGCGGGCCCAATTGTCATATCATTGCAAAAATAGTTTTCTTGTTTTGTTGCAAATAATCAGGAGAGATGCGAATGTTTTTGAAATCTATGTATCCAATATCAGATTTCAGGAGTTTTTCTAGGTTTTCTTTGTACTTGACATCCTTGGCCAAAAAATTTCTTCCTTGTAACTGGCCTTTTCTTATTCACACCCACATGCAAGACAACACTTTCTCTATTATTATGCACATTGTTTTGAAAAACAAATTTGTTATGTGACAGGAGAATTCACTGCTTGAATGTAGCAGCTCCCATCGAACTATTTTATGGTAACTGAATCATTCTGTAATGTCAGTGGGATATGGATCTCCATATAAGAGTGTTGGGAAGTTCATTTCCTCAATGAATTTGTCCTTGAATATTCCAAGTGGACGTTTCCCCTCAGCATGTGCAATTTCGACAATCTTGTATTGCAAGTCACGAATGCACTGTGAATCAGTGATTGCATGCACCAATGTGTCAACAGGTGTTCCATTCTCCGATTCATAACTTGTATCAAATTCACTAGCATTTTTGAGAGTCTATGCAGAGTTTCAATCCTCTTCTCCAAGAACATTGTTCCAATTCTCATTTATACAAATGTTATGTGCTTTGTACAGGGCCCTCGAACATAATTCTTTTAATGCTTTCATAACAACATGCACACACACTTTGTCTGTCTGATATGCATTTTTGTATTGCAAGCGTCTTTTGAGAGCCACAACAATTGTCATTGTATCACTAATGAATTGTGGCAATGATTTTTGCACAACATCTAGTTGAACAGGCACATTAATGATTGATCCTGTTAAGCCCATCTGGGGTTGTTTATAGCCCTAGGGTCTGATTTGTGCAAATGCAATTTGCATAGACACAAGTCTCTCTTCAAGTTCTATAAGTGCACTTACATATGGTAGTGGTGTATTACATATTATTTGGTCAGGGATTGCAAATTGTGGAAATTTTCCATTTTCAAGCGACCGTTTGCATGGAAGACAAATTTTTCCACTCAAAAATGTTTTATCATTTAGTGTCAAGCGGAGGTATTTTTCTTCCAAATCAGGCGTGAAAGACTTACTATTTTTTGAGAAATTCAATTGATCGCAAATTGCACATGCAATGGAAGGAGTGTACTTGATTTGTGTCATGTAGGTCTGTCTTTCATATTTCTTCCATAGGGAAGTATGGGTAGAAAGTGTTTGCTGGTTTTTATTGGTAGTAGTGTACAATGTTGGTTCTAGCCCACAAAATGTGATTTTTCCCTCTCGAACAGTGCCATGACCATTGTGGGATATGCGACCGTACCTGTTTTTGTTATGTTGTGCACGAACAAATTTTTTTAGATTGTGATATGTCATTTTCTCTCTAGAAGGAAGCATAGTAATGTATTTTTTTTTCTCGTGTATGACCTTTTTCAAGTTGTGATAACTTAGTCTACATTTCTTGTTCGAGGCTAGGATGACCTCATGGCAACTAGGATGAATTTCATTCTTATTAAATAGCATGTGATGCTTATGCATATTCGATGTGGTTTGGTTGGCATTGACACTGGACCCTGAAGCGACAATATTTCCTATACTACCAATGTATTTTTTCCTCTCACGTATGACCTTTTTCAAGTTGTGATAACTTAGTCTACATTTTTTGTTTAAGCCTTGTATGGCCTCATCACAACTGGGACGAATTTCACACATGACCTTTTTAAAGTTGTGATAAGTTAGTCTACGTTTTTTGTTTAAGCCCCATATGGCCTCGTCACAACTGGGAGGAGTTTTATCCTCATTAAAAAGCATGCTACGCATATGCAGATTCGATGCGGTTTGGATGACATGGACAGTGGACCCTGAACCAATGATATGTCCCATCAAATGTTGATAATGGGTATGTGTCGTATCTGTTTTCAATGAGATGATGCCAATTGTTCGATTGTAATTTGAATCAATAGACCATGAATGGACAGTGCCATCTGGTAGGGCCGACCAAACCTAGATATTTACTCTAAATATGATATATAGCCATTGCAAACAGAATCTTCCACCCTCCACATTTCCTTTTTCATATGGCAGTGCCATGTTTACAAGGTATTCTTTCCAACTTGCAATTTCCGACATATTTTCTAGGAGATATGGCGAAAGGTGTTGATGCAAGCAACTAAAATCATGTTGGTCATCGCCTATAATTTCATTACAAAAGGATTGTATAGTGTAAAGCCACAACGACTGCACATCGAACTCTGTTGCTACCAAACAACAAATTACATTGAATATACTATCTCCACAACTAGATACAATAGTTGTTGCTATCTACAAGCCATGACAGTCTATGTGATGCATAATTCGTTTCCACTGTGATACAAGGTCTTTGCAAATGAGGGAAAAGTAAATATGAGGTCCTCCAAGATTGCATATGGACAATTTTCTATACAGTAGTGGTTCATAATGACCACTAACAAGATTGGCATCATGGAACAAGATGCAGTATGAATTGCTAGAAGCAATTTTGTTGAATAGTAGATATCTTATTTTTCTTGTCAATGACCATATTCCAATTGATATATTAAGACACTTAGATAGCCACTGTATAAAAAATGTATCTCCCCAAAGTCCCCTCTCATGTGCAAGAATAATTGTAGATGCATACAACCGCATCTTTGAAAAATACGTAGTGACATCATGTATTCCATGCAACTGCCAAAGAAAATCAGATGCCAATTTGTATTCTTACGACTCCAATGCCTCAGAGTCACCATTTTTTAAACATCCCAAGAAATAATCTATCAATCCATTGTGCAGGTCGGTCAAGGAATAACGAAAATGCAGTAGAACCTGAAGTGCATTGAAAAGGAAATCTCCTACAGTATACGAGGATGCATCCATTCTAAAAATGCCATTGCTACGCAACACCTCGTTGATGCTGCCATGCATAATGGAGTTTGTATCTATTTCATACGAATCAACATCTATTACTTGTTTAATATCTTAAACTGTGATTTTCAAGTTGTTTGTTAGCTATTTTCAGTTTATATGAAAAGAAAGAAAAGGGAAAAAAAATAAAATGAAAAAAAAGGCAAATAGAAATATACAAACGTGGAATTTCATACCAATATCGGTATGTATCCTTCAACCTTCTTCTTGTCAAATTCAATCCCCTCTAGTCGCCACAATAGATGACAAGAAAAGAAACGTACAGTGAACAATGAACCAAACATAAGAATCAACGCAAATAATTAACAATATAAATTTGCTGAGCACAAAGACCGAGTATTCAAGGCATATCATTTTTGAACCTATTCATAGCGTGCATCCTACAAGCTTCTTAGAGGTAAAAGATGTTATGCAAGATAGAGAGGACATGAAAAAGACAACAGGTAGACAGAGTTTTTGAACCAGAGAATAAAAGAATCCCTTATCACTAGACCCTGGCAGATGGTTTCCCCCTTGTGATAGCTCTGAATTCATTTTCTAAACCCCTTTGCATTGCAATTTTTAAAACATCTATGGCACAATATCCAGGATGTGGAAGTTGGCATATGAAAACACATGGTTTCCAGGCACATAAAATAAGAGGAGAACATCCTATTTTTTTTTTTATATGTCACCATAGCTGCGACAAAGGTGGGTTATCTATAGAACATTGACATTCAATAACAAGCACAACAAACAAACATAAATATGTTCTGCAACATAATCCTAGGGCATGGACTCCTACCATTGAAAATTCTTTCTTGCAAGGTGAAAAAAGCAAGCAGGAAAAAAGGAATAGTAGTGAAACGATGGCACGAAAACTTACCCGTCAACGAGGGATGACAGAAGCGCAACCCCAAAACTTGCAAATCGCAACAAAAGGTCCAACAACTTACAAAGTTGAAGAACAACAAACCAGTGAACAACCACGAAGAGGTCCAACTGTAACTACATGACCTCAACTTTGCAAAGTTCAATCAAACAACAACAAACAGCATGGAACAAACCAACGAATAGGCATTGGCCATTGAACCAGTAATGTCGGTGAAGAACAATATTGCACAATTTCACTGCAAACAACACTATCAAAAAATGGAACGAAATTGTATTGTAACACATCAATAGAATAAACATTTAAGGTTGCGAGGCCTGTTAGGTAAACACTTAAGACTATTAGAACCGTCGAAGGGCGTCACGTTGTGCAAAAATTTAAAAAAGAATGCAGTGTGGCAAGCCTATTTATACACGCAACAATGACAAAGACTCTCGAAGTACGCAACAATAAATAAAAAGCAAACATAATAACAGTAATAAAAAATAATAATAAACATAATAATAATAATAACAATAGTTCGAACATTGGGGACTATGCTAAATTTTTTTTTGACTGAGACGACAAAGTAATATGAAAACTAACTATCCATGTGCAATAAGACCTCAAATCTATTAGCTTAACATTTCAGTGTGTATAGTACAAACAATTAAAAAAAAAGTATCGTAGATGATAAAAACCTTCGATATGGCAACATATAATTCTTTGGGAATAACAACCCTGGCAATAAGACCTCGAATCTATTATCTAACAAGATCACGACATATATGGATTTTTTTATAATAAATAAATAAATAAATAATGTTTTTAGTTCTGTAGTTCGAATAATAGAAATTATGCAAAAAATTGTAGTCAAACAAAAAACTAATATAAAGTCAACGAATTATCGATCTCTATAGTCCCTCTATGCCTTGGGCAGGGACTAATAACATTTGTACATTTGACACACTTCAATACCCATGGCCTATGGACTTCTTGTTTCTACATTCTCAGACAAATCACAAAACGAAGTCTCATTTGCAAGAAAAATGAACCGACATCAAATCCCCAAACCCTCATTTAACACCGAAATGGGGGAAAGTGGGCATGTTATCCTTTCACTACAGAGAGTAGGAGGTAATCATTGCTATGTGAATATCCAACCTCACGTATTCCCCTCCTCTCTAGGATGTATGGTAGCCAATTGTTTCCCACATGGGTAATCAATTCTTTGCGGTCTTTTCAAAACCCTAGACGGCTGAGAAAGTGTTGATGTAAAATGGTATGAATAAATCTATGGTTAATATCTACTAAGACTTGAAAGTGTTTTTGGTATCCATTAAAATTGATTGCTAAAGTTTATGAAGGTGTACATACCCCACTCCCCTCTATATTTACACATTTGAGCTCCTAGAAAGAAACACATATTCTTAACCATTAAACCCACTCAAGTTATACTTAGGCTCACTCTTGATGTAAAATTAAAATAAAATAGTCATATAAATTTTTAATTATTATTTTTAGTAAATATTTATAAATGTTAATTGATTAAGTAAGTAATTAATCATAATAATATTCCAATCATGAATTTCACGATGAAGAAAAATCATCATTTGCTTCTACTAAATTAAATTAATGATGAACTAGTTTAGTTAACTTAGTTATTAACTTTGGTATATTATTATATAGTTTGGTTTCTATGCAAATGAGAAACGTTGTTGTTGTAAAATTAAAGTGAGGGTTGGAAATTGTTATTTTAATATAATTAATATTATTTAGATAATATTTAAAAAAATTAAATTAATGATGATCTAGTTTAGTTAACTTAGTTATTAACTTTGGTATATTATTATATAGTTTGGTTTCTCTGCAAATGAGAAATGTTGTTGTTGTAAAATTAAAGTGAGGGTTCAACAATTCCTTTTGGCTTGGCATTTGAAAGTATTTTTTGAACATTTGATGTTAATATTCTATATATTAGCATATCTTAGTGAGAGGTTACCATGTATTTGGTATTTCTGATCTTAGTTTGCATTTTGTTTAGATTTCAGTGAACGGTTTATTTGGATAAGTTTTATGTGGGTTCAAGTGATTTGGATATATGAGTTTTTATTGATCAAGGATGATGTAAATAAAATTATCATCTAATATAATTTTGTGTGAATTTTTTATTAGAAAAAAAAGTGAGGGTTGGAAATTGTTATTTTAATATAATTAATATTATTTAGATAATATTTAAATATATATATTAGATAAATTAGTTTTAAAATATTCATTATATTATAAGAATATTGTTTCTAGATAATGATTGAGATTTTATCGATTTTAATTTTAAAAGTTATCCTAATATTTAAAATTTTTTTTTAGATAAATTGGTTTTAAAATATTCATTATATTATAAGAATATTTTTTCTCGATAATGATTGAGATTTTAATTTTAAAAGTTATTGTTGAATTGTATAAAGAAATGTTATAAGTAAAAGGGAGAGTCAATGATTGGGTAGTTTCTTATTTCTTAAAAGGTTGGGAAACAGTCATATCTGAATTTTTCTTTTGTTCTTGGGCCATACACAAATTTTGGGTTCCATGGATAAATGTAAAATGTATATGAATTTAGGGTAGACAAAAATACAAAAAATTACAAAATCAATACAAATCGAGAATAGATTTTGGTGTTGATTCCTTATCATTATTGGCTACGAAGTTAGAATGCAATTTCTCTTTGAAATCACTTCAGTCCATCCTACCATGAATCTTGAGTTGGTTGACTTGCTCTTGCTACTTTTATTTTTTCTTGTTCGTGTTGACTTGTGGATTTGTCAAGAGGGATTTACTACATCTATAGATTTTCTTGAGTTTCTTCGTCTTTCTCAGTCGGGTCCACCCAACTCATCCATGTATGGGGGATGTTTAGGGAAGAGTTTACTTTTCCCTGATTGGGCAAGTTTGTGACCTTTATCAGTTGAGGAGGCGACAAAAGAGACTTCCCTTCTTCTTGAGATTCCATGGCTGGAGAGAGCATCATCTAGGGTGGATTTTGAGAGGGAGGTTGGGACGATGTCGAGGAGTCTTTACTGATTAAAGGACGTGTTTCCATTGCACCATCCCACTATGTGGATTTGCAATGTGATTTATTTGTTTAACCTACCTTTAAGACTTTAGTGTAATGGGTATCAATTTTCTCTATTTTAAAGCATGCCTTACATCTAAAAGTAACTTTCTCATAGTCTAGCTTTTGGTTCCAATGATATACATTATTCTCAAAATGGGGNAATCAATACAAATCGAGAATAGATTTTGGTGTTGATTCCTTATCATTATTGGCTACGAAGTTAGAATGCAATTTCTCTTTGAAATCACTTCAGTCCATCCTACCATGAATCTTGAGTTGGTTGACTTGCTCTTGCTACTTTTATTTTTTCTTGTTCGTGTTGACTTGTGGATTTGTCAAGAGGGATTTACTACATCTATAGATTTTCTTGAGTTTCTTCGTCTTTCTCAGTCGGGTCCACCCAACTCATCCATGTATGGGGGATGTTTAGGGAAGAGTTTACTTTTCCCTGATTGGGCAAGTTTGTGACCTTTATCAGTTGAGGAGGCGACAAAAGAGACTTCCCTTCTTCTTGAGATTCCATGGCTGGAGAGAGCATCATCTAGGGTGGATTTTGAGAGGGAGGTTGGGACGATGTCGAGGAGTCTTTACTGATTAAAGGACGTGTTTCCATTGCACCATCCCACTATGTGGATTTGCAATGTGATTTATTTGTTTAACCTACCTTTAAGACTTTAGTGTAATGGGTATCAATTTTCTCTATTTTAAAGCATGCCTTACATCTAAAAGTAACTTTCTCATAGTCTAGCTTTTGGTTCCAATGATATACATTATTCTCAAAATGGGGTAGGTTTTTTTTAAATAGATTATGGACTAATGTAACTAGATGGTTCAAACATCATCAAGTAAACCACTTGTCAAGCTGACCTCCAAGTGAGTGGATCATTTGTTGAACTAATCAACCATGTGATCTGTAATAATAGGTGTCAGTGATGATAGGTATTTACTAGAAATCTAAATACCGATTATAGAACACAAATGCACTCCAAGAAAAGGATCATCATTTATAGAGGTGTCGATGAAAAATGTAGTCACCTATATTTTTCCGCTCTTGGTATAATAAAAAAAATTGAAATCAAAATAAAAAGATTTTTGAAAGATTATATGTTCATTATGTAGCCTTCAGTCTCAACTTCGTCATGCATTTTTCAAAATCAAAATCCAACTCCATATGCCTAAGATATTCATAATTGTGTTCAGAAGTCCAAGAGAGAGATTGCAAAAAGAACATTGAAAAGTGACAAGAAGAATTTGTCTAAGTATGGTACACCTTTCCTCTTCATTTTTGAATTTTTTACTAAGTACTCTCCTCACTTAGTCATTTCTCTCACCTTCTATCCCCATCCATATCTACACTTAACAATTTTCCTCTCTTATCCCTTCAGCTCTCTTCATGCTCCCATCCCATACTTAATCATTTTTCCATTTTCTCATTACTCTCATATCCCCTTCACTTCTCATATTTAGCCATTTTTCTACATTCCATTCCTTACTCTCCTCTCTCTTACTCTCCTTTCCATACTTAACCATTTTTCCCTCTTTCACTCTACTCTGATTCCACTCTACTCTTTTTCCTCTACTATTTATACTTAACCATTTTTCTCATTTTCCTTATTCTTTTTCCATATTTCACGTAACTCCATGAATTTCTCATAGTATTTTAATTTTATTTCTCTTGTCCTAAGTTTTCTGGACATATATCCAAGTGACACATGGTAGGTGACTGGATGATTGGATGTGATGTGTCAAATATCTACAGATTGATTGGATGATGACTAGGCAATGACTTGGCAACCAAAATATTACCATGAGATATATTTTCTAAGGCACTAAGAGTTAAGCTAAGGCTTGACTTTCATAAGTTCCTTTACTTCAAATGAATAACAGGGAAGGATTTTGCATTATAAACACCAAATTTTCAACCACCACAATACATGTGGGATGGACATTTTAAAAGAAAAGGAAAATTTAAATCAAGGGCTAAGAATGACCCATGAAATTAATGGATGGTGGTTGAGTCTTTGATTTCCTGAGCTTGTTTATTGAGCTCCCAACCTCCGTTTTAAACAAACTATGCCTCGTTGGAAAGATAATTCAATGAGGAAGAATGTGGAATAGGTTTCAAGAGATGAAACTGGTCATAATCTTCTCATAAATTGAAAGAACAATCAGAAATAGTTTTTATGGTGTGCTGATAAATTTTCTTCGTACCTCAACTTCACGGGCTCATATCTTGAGATCCAGAAATTGAAATCTCACTCAAAAAGACTCGTTGGAAATATAAGATGATGAATTTACATTAAAATGGGTTTCCATGGCTAAGAAATTGTATATTACATCATGGAAAGTAAAATACATTCCTCTCTTTTAAAAGACAGTGAATTAATTGCTTTGAAAAATAAAAGTTTATTTAAAAAAAAATTAATACTTTTATTAAATATGAAAAAGGCCCACTTTAAGGCACTCATGTAAATGATAAAAATTCATTAATGATAATTTAATGAAGAGTTAATTAAAGTGAATATTTAAAGAAAACAAGCGTATGAGAAATTCAAGAAGAGAAAACCCTAACTGCCTCAAGGAGTTAGAAGAACAAATTTAAAAAAACAAGAGATGACTACATCAAAGGGTTAGAGAAGGTTGCATTATCAGAGAAGAATATCATAAAATAAAGGGTCCAGCCATCAACATGCAAGAAATATTTTGATCAGAAAAAAAGATCTCCATCTTCTCCATTCTTCTTCTTCTACGCCATTTTATCATGGATATTTGTTCATGTTTCTGAAATGAATATAAAGTTGAGCTCTTGAGTGTTTCTCTTATTATCTTCCAAGACTCTTACATGATCATGGAATATTTACAGAAATGTATGTGACTATCAAATAGATTTTGCATAATGAAGAATATATTTCATGAATAAAATTCCACAAAGAATTACTCTGGGGCATGACTTCAATGATGTTTCAGATCTTGGGATTTATGAGTGTGAGATCTTTGAAGAATCCTTATCGAATTCACTTATGTTTTAAATCTAAGACTCATTTAAAGTTCTTTGAGATGATCAAAATTATTTCATCCTTTTTCTTGTGAGAAGATATGGATGTATCCTCTATTTGCAT